>WOGJ01294064.1:0-10871 GCA_015342185.1 Leptinotarsa juncta
GGTAATTTTTTATAGAGAAGGTTTTTAGGCTATCAATTTTTCTGTAACTCGCCAGTAGATGGCGCTGCAGAACAATTTTTTGAAAGCACTGTTCTATAACGCTGCGCACGCCTACATTCGTTGATTCTGATTTTGTGAAAACAGCAACATAGTACTAGTACAGTATAATAGGACGCGACTCACGAAAGATGGAATTTATATCCACACAACAAACGAGGTGGAATGGAAAAAAGCCACAAGATTCATGGAGGAATTCAGGCTTCACTTTCACACGTACACGCTGAGAAAAGAAATCCGGGGTATCCCCGGGGTAATCCGGGGGATACCGGAGAACGTGGAAGAGAGAGAATGTATGTATTAGGAAAACTTTCGACCAAGCAGCAGAGGATCGCGCAAGCGGTATTAGCTGCATTACTGCAAACCTGGAAATCGTTAATGTTAGCACGGATTCCAGAATTGCTAAAGATAGGATCGTGGAACATCAACGGTTTCGCAGACAAGAGAAACGAGCTACTGGAACTGCTATCACGACTAGATATAGCAAGTCATGGCACTACAGGAGACAAGGATAAGAAGTGAAAAGAATTACCACATCCCAGGATACAAACTATATAGGACAGATAGGCCAGGGGTCACCGCGCCGCAGGGGGCGTGGCTCTACTAGTAAAAACCTTACTAGCGCAACACGAAGATAGAAAGCCAGAAATACAACTAGGAGAAGCAGTAGCGGTAAGAGTAAAACTGAAAAGCTAAGAACAGCTGAACAGCTAGTCTTATACCCTGCCTCCGCAAGGTATAAGACTAGAGAAAACCGACATAGCAGAAATGTTCCCAGATCATCACCCAACAGTTACAATAGGCGACTTCAACGCAAAATCGCGCGATTGGAACTCCAGGAATGGAAATCAAAGATGCAGACATTTAGCCAGAATACTAGAAGTATTTGAGGACATCGTGGTAGTAGCACCAGCATCCCCAGAATTGACCTACGAGAAGACCAAGTCTCAGACATTATTGACGTCGCGATAGTGCAGGCCATCACTACTACGGAGGTGGAAGTACTAGACGAAGGATCATCAGACCACAACGCCATCCTATTTATTTTATTTTATTTATTAAGTAATCTACAGAACAATCAGTTCCAATAATCGAATGCAATATCTAAAACTAATTAAATAACCATTCTCAATAGATGACAATGACTAAAACTAAAGTTACTCCAAATTACCTGAATCAAAATCAAATTCGAAGACACATTCAGTTGAAAATGACAAATGGACCTTTTTATTCAAATTGACTCTCAGTTACAATTAGTAATAATTTCTAAGGATAACATCAGTAGAGGAGCAATGATGATTCTACAATCAAAGTTTGATCGTAGAATCATCATTGATTCAAAGGTGATTCTACGATCAAAACTCAAAGGTGATTTTACGATTAAAAGTTTGATTTTAGAATCCCGTTTGGGGGCCAAAGGGGTAGTAGTTCTCGATGGCTGTTGTCCATAGTTCTTTGCGAAACGGGGTTGGGAGAAGAAGTTGCAATGATTGAGCATTCGGGAGGTTTGAAGGTCTGCTGTGGAGCTCTGTGATTGGTATTCTTTTGGAAAATAAGTATAACGTCTCTGCTGAAGCTTTGTGATTGGTAGTTTTGTGAAAAATAAGTATGGCGTCTGTGCTGTGGAGCTCTGTGATTGGTTGTTGATGATAAAAAAAATTATTTTGGAAAAACATGGCAGTGGGGGAGGTCGTTCGAGCTGGTGTCGAGCTGTGTGGTTGGACCCCATTGTGGATGGTACATCGTGGGGGCGTGTTTGTTATACGGGGCGCGACCTACGTGGGCCGTGGGTCGGTACTGTCCAAATTTTGACTGATATTACTACTTCAGGTACCGAAAATTCGAGTTATTTTGATCGTTGAAAAGCTCAAAATATTTCATAAACGCAGAACTTTGATTTACTCTGTATAAAAATTGCTCAAATTTCCAAAAGTAATTATCAAAATTACTCTACCATTTCAGAACATCAAATCATGCTACATTGCAACTATCGAAATCCTAAAATATATTATAGCCTTAAAACTTGATCCACTCCGTATAAAAATTGTTCAAAATAACTTGACTATTATTCCAATTAATACTCCGCATAAAAATGAAATATTTCTTTCAAATGCATTCATAAATATTTGTGAGCAAACAGATAGTAATTCTGCGGTTTCGTGCTGTTTACGAATATTTCAAAGCATATGAATCGTATTCAACTTTTCAGTGAATAAACACAGTTCATGTGGATTCTGTTTTTATTGAAGGATTAGAGCACGTGAAAGAAGTGAAGAATCATAACAATTATTAATAAAGATTGGACACTAAGTAAAACTAGAAGAAACATGTGATATTTATGACGGTTGTTGGTGATGTTCGTCAATGTTGTTATTATTGGGAGTGGTTGTGGGTGTTGACTGTTGTCCAGCAAGCTGTAAGTAAAAACAAAATATTTAGAATATATAGAGAGTGTACAGAATATTCGAGAAGGGGTTTTTGACTCTGAACGTGTTAATTGATTCGAGAAGGGGTATTTGAATTGAGATAATGTTAATTGAAGCTTAATTGAAAACACTTACAGGTGATATAAACATTGGCTCATCACATTGCCAATTTGATACATCATGCATACCAATATGCCGTTTAATACTCCATTCGCAAAAACAGTAGAATTTACTACAATTTACACATAATTTAGTATTGTTTGGAGTAACAAGCGGATGACGTGTTGGTAGCATCGTATCAACTCTGAAGAGAAAAGAATCATACAATTGAATAAAAGCAATTGCAAAACTTACATTGAATTATTGAACAGCAACATAGGATCATATCTAGTGCAAAATATAGAAATTTAATATCTAACAAATAAATGAAGGTATATTACTTACGAAAGATTGAGTGGTGCAGGATGATTTTTTTGGTATATAACTAATTCCTCACATAATTCAGGTGGTACTGTTATATCCTCTGGTAGATCACTTATGTCCAAATCGCTATAAAATATATTTATGAATATTCACACTACATTGATACTTCATACACACACTTCTCTTCCAAGTAGGTCCATAGGTGTTGTGGGGGAGTATATCGATTCATTTTTTGGGAAATATACCCCCAAAATTTGGCTCTGTTCTCGTCAGCAGTACTCATGATGTTTGAAGAAAATAGCAAGTGAAATGAAACTGAGTCTCCATACTTTTGCAGAGGGTTCAATAAAGAAAGATGAAGGGAGGGTATAAATGCATTTCATTAGATGTTAGGGGAATTTCAATACAACAACAACACCATATATGGTGATAGAAAAATATTGTTTTGACAAAAACAAAATTATTATGTTCTGATGGGAAAGTTTTGTTTTTGTTATGAGTGTTCTGAGCGAAAACATTTCTTGAGATAGTGCAACGTAGCTGAGATAATGGTTTTCATGCTGGAAAATCATTTCCTGTTATCATTCAATTTGGTTGGAGAGATAAGTGTTCTGAGCGGAAATGTTTCCTGAGATAGTATTATTTGTCTGAGATAATGGTTTTCTTCTGAGATGATGGTTTTCTTGCTTGTATTTTATTTTCCTGATAATTTAATTTGGTTAGATATCGGTTGTGACAATATTTTAATATCATAGACATTTCCAGAAGTGTTGTGGTGTTTTATGGATAGTACTACCATATAAATATGCCAATCTGATGCGAGTTTTCAGAGTGTTCACAGAGCCTGAACAAAACTGTTAAGTGATTGTGAGTGTGCGACCAAGCACGTAAGTAAGTGAATTTTTGGATATTGATTAAGTGTCTAATTTTCAACAATGAAGTGTCTCAATGTGCATTTTTGGTTGGTTGGTATTTTTCGATAATGAGTAATACCATCTTACCATTTTTTAATTGTGGAGTGTCTCAAAAACATTTTTCGGTAGTGAAAAGTCCTATTTGACATTTTTCGATAATGAGTAATATTGTTTTGCTATTTTTCGATTGTGAAGTGTCTCAAAACATTTTTCGACATTGAGGGGTTCTAGTTGACATTTTTGAGCATTTTTCGATAATGAGTAATACCGTTTACCATTTTTCGAGGATTGTTTTTGGTATGCTTCTTGTTTGTATTTCATTATAAAATTGTTCAATTGTTACAGAAATGGATATTGATTATCTTAACGAAACCGCTGTAAAAGGAAGAAAGAAGCTAGTGAAGCTGTCAGATTTGCCTGTAGACCAACCACATACAATTATCAACATCGGGATAACAAAGGCAAAATACGGAGAGGCTGCTTTGGTAGAATTGAAAAACTCCTGCGTATTCCTACCCAACCGCAGTACCGACCGTATCAAGAAGATCCTAGATAAATTCACAGCTGAGAAATATGGACTAGTTTTCCTTGGAGTGGAAAATCGCTGCAACCTTTATAAATTCATCGACCTAGAGGTTAATAATTAATATACAAGTGCGTGCTTGAATTATTCTTCAAAATGGCGGAAGACATGGGAGCTGTTAGCGATGGGGTGATCAACATTTTTCGAAAAGCATTAGGGGAAATTTTGACTATATCAACAATTAGAGAACGGGAAAAGTGAGTTAAATTAGCAGATAAAAATATTAGACTTATCAATCGAGCAATCAAAAAGTTGAAGGTATCTCATGGAATATATGTGAAACTCCAAACCAATTTGGGGCTTTTAAAAAGATTCAGGATGTTAACTAAAAAACACTTAGTGACTCATGTAGGGGGAGTATTACGGGGAAAACGAAGCGATAGGGTCAGGTGGGAGGATGTATCATCAGCTTTCAATAGTCGAATTCGTACAGGTGTTAGTATAAATTTGAAACATAAAGATCTTGCAAATTTTTTTGAAAGACGTTTTCTTCCTTTTCAACAATCGAATCAAACGGATTTTGAGAATATCAATCATAAAAGTAAATACAGTATTGTGTGGGGAATTTGTTAAGAATCATGCTGACGCTACCCAAGTAAAAAAGGAATTGAAATATTTTCATTCAAAAAATGTTATGATTGATGGGGGAACTGAGTTGAAGAAATGGTTTTCAGAACATGTAGTCGATGTGATCTTGAATAAACTCTCAGAATTTCAGGAACGTGACAGTGGGTGGGCGCTTAGTGAAATAGTAAATTTGGAAGTAAACATTAATAAATTTGAAATGGGTAACGGAGCATCATCTTTCATAGAGCTACCACCTCAGATAAAGAAAAAGAAAGCTTCCATCAACATCAAAAACCATGATGAAGCTCGTTTTGCTTGGTCAATTGTTAGTGCCCTTTATCCAGCTGAATCTAACTTGCATAGAATTTCTTCATATCCTGATTATTCTGAGGTATTAAATTTGGAGGGTATCGATATGCCTATGCGAATATCTGACATTGATAAATTTGAAAAAATGAATAATATATCTGTGAATGTATTTGCTTTGGAAATGGAAAAAGAAGGTTACAATGTGTAGCTGCCAGACTAACAAAAAAGAAGTTGGATAGACATGTAAATTTACTACTGATTCAAAAATTATCCCAAAGTGAATGATTATGAACCGATGGAAATTGATGATGATCATACTGAAATAAAATATCACTATTGCTGGATAAAAAATCTTTCTAGACTGATTAGGAGTCAAATAACGAAAAATGCAAGAAAGATTTTCATTTGCGATTCATGTTTAAAATATTTTACCACACAAGAAAATTTGAATAAACACTCAGAATATTGTCAATGTAATTAAAATATTTTTGTTCATGTACTTGTTTCATTAACACAGCACCATAGAATATTTTCTTGTAACTAGAGTCTTTTTGCACCCACCACGATCAAAATAACTCGAATTTTCGGTACCTGAAGTAGTAATATCAGTCAAAATTTGGACAGTACCGACCCACGGCCCACGTAGGTCGTGCCCCGAAGTACGGCCCACGTAGGTCGCGCCCCGTATAACGAACACGCCCCCACGATGTACCATCCACAATGGGGTCCAACCACACAGCTCGACACCAGCTCGAACGACCTCCCCCCCACTGCCATGTTTTTCCAAAATAATTTTTTTTTCACCATCAACAAGCAATCACAGAGCTCCACAGCACAGACGCCATACTTATTTTTCACAAAACTGCCAATCACAAAGCTTCAGCAGAGACATAATACTTATTTTCCAAAAGAATACCAATCACAGAGCTCCACAGCAGACCTTCAAACCTCCCGAACGCTCAATCAAATGGGATTCTGAAATCAAACTTTTGATCGTAAAATCACCTTTGAATCAATGATGATTCTACGATCAAACTTTGATTGTAGAATCATAATTGCTCCTCTATTGACATCTCAATTTCAATATTTTTAAAAATGTTTGTACATTACATTTGACAAAAAAATCTATATTCCTCAAACAATTTGTATTGTATAGTGGGGAATTTAAACCTAGATTGATTCGAGGTTTAGGCAAAACAAATATATCTTTCCTTCTGTTGATAAGTTGGTTAAGGCTTTCGCAGCCGAGATTTTCATTGTTACGAAGATATCTTCATTCGGGTTTTAAGGCCGTCGTGGTTTGGAACTGTATCCTAACGTTTCGTCAGCCCGAGTGACTGGCTTCTTCAGAGGTTTATTCATCTTGATGGTTCACCGATGACTAGTGATTTCTAGTTCGTAAGTTGCAATCCATACAATGCACTGAACAGGGATGACTCCAGATTACGAGAGAGGGACAAACACAGGAGGCCAACGAAGCAGAACCAGAGATCACCCCCGAGAGTCGCTATCAGGCGGCTCCGGTAAGTATGAGAATTTCTTAACCAAATTTCAAATTCATCTCATTTTCAAATTCACTGAGACACAAAACTTGCTCGCGACATTCGTCTGCGGTTAGTTTTTGGTGACCCCATGCAAAAATTCAGTTAGGAAAGCCATGATAAAAGCAAACAATATACTAGAAAGTAAAAGCACCTAAAGACTGACTTTCGACTATAAGAGGTCAGATGTCAATCTTGCTTGAAGTGCCTATCAGTAAGTTGACGACCGCTCCGGAGGAGCGGGGGTGGATGGACGAGATGGGATGTTCTACACACAGTAACCGTGTGTAGATTTCAACTCAGGATACTCAACCCGGGAGGGGGCATGGAGGGAGGTGGGAGTAAAATTGTATTCATAAATCGTTTATAAATAATTAACGAGTGATCTATTTCTGTTCGGAGCAACGTGTCAGATCATACAATCATCTATAGTAATGAGTTTTAATATGGATTTTTATCAAGTATCAGCCAGTTCTATTCAATGGGCTTGTTTCATGCTATGGAAAATGATACTGATTTGCTTATAGACTGATCGAGTTAGGGGTATATTGAACTTAACAAGCCTAATCGGTCCGAAGATCTCTTCATATTTGCAGAAAAAAGAAGAATTGGAAAAGCAAGAATTTAAATTGGCTGTTGATCAATAAAATTGATCGTGTCTGGAGCGGAGTTGCCAAATATATTGGTTTTCAATATCCAATCACAGATCTGATGATCCAATTTGACAGACGCCATTTTCGTTGTTATTGTTGTCAACTCGGTGTGAAAACAAATGTTACAATTATTTAATTAAAAGACGTTTTTTTGTGAAAGGTAGGTCTCGGCGGATGCCTATTTTGCTGCATATTCCGTGTCATTAGTTTACATTTCGAAAAATATTTTTTCAGGTTATTTTTGGATTGAAATTTACGATTACCACCTTGGCCGAGCTAAAATAAAAATTAAATCAAAACTCTCCATCCTTCGATAAAATACAAAGTTTGAAATGAATGTCATATAAATGAAAGGGACCTACTAAATATACCACCAACCGTTTCAATTTTTCATTCTTTATTTCGGTATCTAAGTATTGAAAATTTTTCAAGTAAAATTCATTGATCTCTTCAAAATCGGTTGTCGAAGTCAGCGTTAACAAAACTAGGCTCAACATTCATTTTCAAATTATTTTGAGAAAAATACGAAATTATATGTAGAATCCATCGACATTAGAAAGAGCTTATTTTCTCATACACTACAGAGGGCACTGGCTGACTAGATGACAATATGGCTAATATACCAGTAACGTTGAATTTCTTATTTTTGGTGGGTGATATGAATGCATAATTGATTTATTTTATTAGGGTTCATGGACATTCGAAAACCATTTGAAAATACAGCTCGTTAAATTCTATTTAGAATCATATTTAGACATAACTTGTACTATATCAGTTATCAAGGCAAATATTATTGTCCATTTTTATGCTTAATTCGTGTATTCGATCGATCTTATCATTGTATATTTATTTGTTTGCTGGCTTCATTCCTAACAAAAATGAACGAATAATTACAGGAAATTTCAATTGATCGTTCATTTTCTCAGGAAAATTTAGTATCCATATTACAATTTATTGGTTTATTCGGTATTAAAAATGTATGTCATATCAGATCCATTCTGCTTGTTATTGCAACATTGAGTTTCAACTTTTTCTTAGCTGACAAGTCGCGTAGGAACAATTCGTTTTTTCATCGAGTTTAGTTTGTGTGTGTTTTAATATAGTGCATTCTTGTGCTGATTTTAATTTTGCGGAAAGTCACAAGAAAACAGAAAGCGCATTGGTTTATAGATGAGTTAATTCATATAATGAGTTTAGGTTCCCAAAGGATAAAATGATGAGAATAAATGGGTGAAGGTATTGAAAAGAAAGCACTACAATACTTCTACTTCTTCAAGACTTTATTGAAATCATTTAAAAAGTGACTATAAATGAAAGGGTGACGAAAATATTGAATTTGATGACACAGTTTTTTATTTCAACTTCAAGTATTCTCCATAGAAAGTATTATCTGGAGTTAATACTGTTGCTGAAAGTATGATACATTTTACTTCATTAAATTTTATCATATGATTAATGGTGTTACCTCAGAAGCTTTTGTTGACTCAGTTCGAGTACAATCAATTCTGTCTATACTTCACCTCCTTCAATCTTCCTCTCAAGTTTTGGAAGATTCAACCCAAGCGAGCCTATAATATTCAAATTTAGTAGCAATATTAGAAAGAGGTATGTATGTAGGAATCTTTTTTTTTATAATAATTTGTAGGATTGTAGAATGAATTGAATATTTAAAATGATTCTTCAATTCACTTTGCTATATTTTTTGATTTTCATAACTGCATATTATTAAATAATGCATAAAATCATAGTTTAGGTGAATATTTTTTGATCTTTCGACTTTGTGTACTGATTTCAGATGTAGAACTTATTTCCAAACATTATTTTTCGTGTACATTTTATTCCGTGTGGACAATTTTTCATTAATTGAAACGTTAACGGGTTCATATACACTTCCATAATTGAATTGATCATTATAGGCTCCGTAAATTTTACTATTTGGCAATGTTGATTATTTCTATTGTTCCTATTGGCCAATCGAACAAGAAGCGGGAATAGGGCCGTGGCGTCACCGCCCTACCACATTCTATTTTTAATAATCAATTACAGGAAAACTACGGTACTTAGAGAGTTAAAACAAAGTGTACTGTTTTTCAATTTGAAATTTCTATTAAGTGAACTATAAACCAAAAATCATGAAACACGCCCATTGGCTCTTCAGTACCAAATACAGATAGTATTACAAGAAAAAACAGTCAATTCGTTCATGAAATTGTGACTTTCTGTCACGGAATGAGTTGAATCCACTCCTGTCACCGGTGACAGTACGTGAATAACATTTATTCGCTTATTGCCCCAGCCATAGAAGTCTTGTTTAAAGTGAAAAGGTATACTCTTAGGCGACATTGATTTTTTGGATGGAGGAGTAGGAAACAAAACCTTTCTTTCCCAAAAAATTATTCCTCCAAAAAATATACCCTTTCAATTTCTATTTCAATATTTCAAAATATGTATATTACATTATGTTGAGGCATTCATTTTGTGAAATATTATTGGGTTTTAGCAACACCGCCATCGGTTCAGATTATAGATCAACCCAGCTGAATTGTAGTATCTTCCGTATAAAAATAATTATGAAGAACATGTAACTGATCGCTGTTTGTTTGTCTGTGCAACTGTGCACGCTCATCTTAAAGTGGGGTCAACCGATTTTGGTATGGTTTTCACTAATCTATAATGGTCCTGCTGAACATAGAGTGTTTGATTCATTTCAATCGGTTGGTGAATACAAAATTACATTGTTGGGAAAAAGATACTTTAAAAATGCTGTTCAGTTGATTTGAATGAATTTACGGTTCAGCTTGCAGCTTAAACCACCGACTCACACATCGAACCGCACGGCTCTGTAGATCTACATTCTATTTTTCACTTAGTTTTGTAAAACGAGAGGAGTGTAAGTGCATTCATGTAAAAAACGGAGTATTTATCTCAGCACGGGGTATAGAGATATTATATCTCGTCAGTGATTTTTTAAATGCATTTATGTTTTTGATGTTTTTCATGATATTCGGTAGATTCTTATATAGTTTCAGGCTCTGATATCTGTAACTATTTTGCCCAGTACTTTTATTCATATACGGTGTTTTCACTTTGTATTCTCTACTTCTTGTATGCTCCTTATAATAATAATAATGTTCATTCATAAATAGCAAAAAAAATACAGACTTTCTATTTTTACAAAATGATTCTAAAAACTTAGTAATATGAGGCTTAGAATAAACAAAAAATTCACCGAAGCTGATATCATCAGCTTGTGTGTGGTGACATATTATTATGTTGTGATGTTGACGAATCAAATGAAATACAGTCAAATTAATGGAAAAGAAAACAAGGGTAAAAATGAGATTACAGGTTAACCAGAAGAATGTGTTTTCAACTAGCTCGAGAGTTTCAGATATAAC
>WOGJ01294105.1:0-22811 GCA_015342185.1 Leptinotarsa juncta
GAAGTGTTTCCCATGAATTCAATCACTACAACATCTACAATTTTGAGGTTAAGGGAATTGTTTAGTCGATTTGGTTTATCTTCTATGTTAGTGTTTATGAGAAGTAATGGAATAAATCAAGTGTACAATCCTGCTTCTAATGGAGCTGCGGAGAACTCAGTGAAGACAGTAAAGGAATTTTAACTGGAAGAAATTTCCGATAAATCAGCTGGAAAATATCGATTTATTGTCATGAAAATTTCTGTATACTTATCAAAACACAACTTTTCATCTGGTTAAACACCAGCAAAAATATTTTTGAGGAGACCTCTGAGGACTCGTTTGGATCTTATCATTCAGAAACAAGACAAGCAAATCGTTAAGAACATTATAGAGATCAGAAACAATATGATGGAAGCGCAAGAATCTAACAAACGATTTTTCAAGGGGAGGCGTAATGATAATTTAATAATAGGACAAATTGTCTATGCTAGGAATTACAGAGGCCCTAAATCCCCTTGGTACAAGGCCGTAATTGAACAATTTTTTGGTGAAAACGATTTTCCGAATACAAAACTGGTGTAGTCTGGAAAAGACATTTCAATCAAATAAGATACTGTGGTGATGATGACTTTACGTTAAATACTGATTATTTCTCTAATGAAAATGAAGAAAAACCAGCCTCAGACTCACATAACACCGTGCACATAACCAAGGACTCCAATGAAATGGAAACGGTTAACGATTCATTGGATGAGGCGAAATCAAATAAAATGAATATTCATTCTGATACTATAATCCAAGGTCAAACAAATTCTCCGGTGAATCGCCCAAAAAGAATTAGAAATGCACCAGTTAGACTTAAGTATTAGGTATCTAATAAGAGGGGGAGTGTGTAATGAATTCAAACCATTCATCACCTTTTGAAAATTCTGTATACGCCCATGTGTTATTTATGATTATTTTGTAGTTATTGAGGAATCTATATTTTATGTTTCACCTTACTACCAGAGATTTTCATTCCATGATGGAATTCGGTCTTATAATAGTACAGTGAGTAATACAGTTGCGCAATTATAATCAGTGTTTCATTTGCCCTTTTGAATACTACAGCGCCCCACGCCATTAAATAATGACCACTTTCACGCAGTGAGGAAAGTCATCGATGGATATGATAATCGTGTATCCATCCTGGGTTTCAGACTACTCACCTTACTGGTCAACACTGGTTTTGTGACATGAACTTTGTAATTTTTTTTCGTTCATGTTGGCGAACCTTCATTATAAATATATAATGATTTTTGTTTCAATCACATGCAGTTTTTTGTGACAGCAATATATATTCATTTTTGACTTTATATACGTCTATTTGTTTGAATTACGTCATTTAGGCAACTGTGTCACAAAAGTGTTCTAACACCCCGACAGTTTTTGTTATGTGTGTAAAAAATTAGCTTTTACATGTCAGCGTCACCCCATTTATTGAACAGTGCTGTTTAGACTAGTTTACATTTCCTGTGCAACATCAATATAAATCCTCAGTACCACATAAATGTTTAAATGTTGTGTAATGTGTGTAAGACTCCCATTGGGTTGAGCTAAACCCAAACTTTGACATTTGCCATTTGCCAATGACGGAAGGTAAGGATCATATTTGTTATTTTTGTTTGATTCACACAAAAGACAATTACAACGAAGTCCAAATCTTCTAACCAGTAATCAAACTTTTCTTTTTCCAACAGACCGAACTGCTTCTAAATCGACCAGAAAGTTGGGATTCCAGTCCGGAACTTGTTCTAAGTTCTGAGGAATATGAAGATAGTTTCGCAGGAAGCTGAATTGTCTGACCTGATATTATTATATCCGGTTCGGAGACATTTATCTTCTTGGAAAAAACCGTTGCCTGAATTTTTATGGCATTGAATTGAAACTGGTTATTTTTACCCCAATTCGAAATCACTTCTAGATCCACATTAAAATATGCAACCTCCTGCTGCTGGTGAAGATGTGCCTCCATAGCCGATATCCTGGAACCCAAATGGAATGACGAGACAAGTGTGCTGTCGTCAGAAGCAATATATTGAATTCTTTGTTTTTTCCAATAAGCCGATATACAATAAAAAGAAGGTTGGAGATAATATGGATTCGAGAGATATCCATCGAAGGCCACTTGCAGGGAACGTTCTTTTAGGAAGCTGAAGAGCCATACACAGAAATGCCATAGCATGGAAGTTTGCCCAGAAAATCCTCATGCCACACAAGGTCAAAGGCCTCAGAAATATCAAGCGATTACGTTATTTCAAATATGGGTGACATACGGTACAAGGTTGCCTGTATATCTTTGTTTCCGAAAACCATATTGATGATCGCTCAAGATGTTGAATCGTTCCAAATATGTGATGATATGATGGCTTACGACTTTCTCTATGATTTCAACCCGCTAGATTATTCCGAGCGCGGTGTATAATGAAAACTATAACTGACATCGCTTCAAGAATTAACTACATTTTTTTTAGTTATCATTAATTTATTCAGATACTAACAATCTACAGAAGTTTTAATTCAGGTACCGTAAGGAGAGCGTTTTGCGAATTATCCTGCACTGATTATGTTTCCATTTTACAAAATTTAGTCATATTTTTTTTATTTTTTTAAATCAACTTGAGAGGGATTCCACTAGTATTGAAAGTAGTATATACCCAAGTAGTTTTGGTTCGACATGACAATAAACGTTGTCAAAAATGTTATAAAAATATATTTCTGGAGTTCTATTTAAGCTGCTCTTGGGGCACGGTACCATAAGTGAGTGTATATTGAATTGTTCATGATATTGCGGAAAATCCATTGCCATAAAATTTGAGTTATGCAAAATCTATTCAAATGAATTCGAAATGAATGTTTCAATTTCCATAGTATAATGAATGCAATTTAAATGAGTTTTGATGAAGTTCATTGTCCTCATTGTAATTCATGCATATTATAACAAGATTTTCAATAATTATTTCATTACACATACCTCATACTCTGAGGCAACAGACACCAAAAGCAAAGCGGTTAATGAACAAAACCGCAAGTTGTCATTCATATTCCTACTGACATACCTTTAAATGAAATATAAATCAATAAATCAAGAATGCCTCAAATATGTGAGATAATTGTTCTTGCGATACTTGCATTGTAATGGCTTCAACGCTGCAATTAATTAGTTTCCTAACTATCGATAATAGTCGATTCTATAAGTCACTTTTAGCATTATTATAATACTAACCTAGTTCCCATACGTCGTTAATAGCCAAAGACACCAATATTTCTGTTTATTTGTACAGAATACATCAATTTGTTTGTCAAAATGATTATTACAGCTTCGTAACAGTACCTGATGATGATGTTGATAGAAATAATTGTTAAAAGATGCCGCACTTATGAGCAAATAAATTTACTTCATTTTGAGAGTTTGGAAAGCAATTAACAAAGCCATCTAAAAAACAACTTCTGTAATTACTTCGGAGAGCATGCATAGCGAAAGCACAGTTAACTTAAATGTATGTTCGACTAGGAGAATTACTACTATATTTTTTGTTTGAATAACAAACTCAAGCATAAACACTTCCAACGACGTTTTCCGGACGACTTTATTGATATGTTGGTAGTCAGTAAATACATGTTTATGATTAGAAATTTACACTTTACTTGTTCCTTTTAATAAACAATGTCTGGAAGGATTACATCTGAAAGTGCTTTGAATATAATTCCAGATGACATTGTTAAAATATCTATACAAATATAAAAAGTGTAGACTATCGAATTAACCCCAGGAACATGATACGCTGAAAAGGAACGGCTCGAATTGTTAATTTTTCCACAAAATTTGTTAAAACAGGCACAGCAAATCATTTCATTTTCAAACAAGCATAAAGTGCAATAGATCTTATCAGTGACAGAAATCGCACGATAAAATGTAGAACCTCTTTGATACTACGCTCGCACAAGGGTATTGAAAGTTGCCATTCATATGGAAATGACAGCTATCAACGAAAACTTTCTCAAAAAGAGCCATCCGCGTGATTGGAGGCGCGAACATCATGTGCAACCTTTATAGCTAGGAATATCGAAGAAATGTTGGAGATTTGTCTCTCTTCTATAGATACTTTCACAGGAGGTGTTCAACTAACTCATATCAGAAATACGCGACGGAATGTGGCTGCTCATCGTTTTGAGGTTCAACTCAGTACACCTCGAACTTCACAGTTTAACAACTCGTTCATATGGAGAACTGCGTTTATGTAGAATGAACTTATTTTCTTCGTTTTTCTAAATGGATTTAATCTCCAGCGATTCAAATCTAATGTGAACCGCTACTTTCGCACAGGCACCGCTCCGAGAGTGCCTTAAGGATTTTCCTGTAGTGCTTGTGTTTTGTCTATAAAAAAAGAACAATTTTGAAAGGGGGCGTGACAACTCCCCTTACGTCATTAGCCAGAAACTAAAACTCCCACTCTTCAAAGTTGAATGAGGATCCGCTACAGAACCAAGTTCCTCCAGAAAGGCAGAATATTGTACCGAAGCGATACAGTAACTTAACCTAATAGTCTCAAAAATATTTGACCGTGACTGATTTGATGTATCAGTTATAATATCATATCCTTTCAGTAACATCATCAGATTGTTTGCTCATTTCCATTTATCTTGGTGAAGTTAAAAACATAAAATACTTGGTACAGTGACACAAAACACTCCAGTTTTCATTGACGTAGAAGTTAGTCAGAAAGTGGCTTAGCTTTTGGTTTCGTATGCTCGATTCTAAATTTCATACCCAAATCGAGTCAGCAATGGTGTTGATGATTTCCCTTATGGAAACCATCTCTCAGGAATCGATAGAAAAAACTCCAACCAAAGATGAGAGAGTGTCTCATCTGTGGTTTGTTGTCCTGTTTCTTTCAAACTTGCAATACAGCCAACAGATGCAATCTACATAAATAGAATTGATTATTTTACCTTAATTGATACTTCATTCAATTATTTCAGTGGACTGTATCTTCGTTCCCATGGTAGTATTCGTAACTGTATGATTAAGTTAATTTGTTTACTGTTCGAATATTCAACGCGGTATTCATCATCAAAATAGTTTGTCAACCGTCAAGACCATTTTCAAAATATTCTACAAGTGACTCGCATATCAACAGAGCATTCCTTCCAGAGCTTTTCTCTCTAACCGCTTCTTCGTCTGGTCGCTGGTCATATGTAGGTGTTGTCTCATAAACTCATGCTCTAATGTGACGATGACAGCTGTCCCAATATTATCTCTTTTGATTCCAAAGTGTTCTTACACTCGACAACTGTTGGTCAAGCCTATTGATGAAACATACCTTTTAGTATAATTTCTAACTTGATAAGCAGACACGCTTTCCACTGGTTCTCAGGACCGGATTTGCAATAATATGTACCAAATAACATGAAAACTATTTTTTTTTCGACTAAAATGAAAAGTGGGTCCAACGTTTATCAAACACAAACTTCAGAATCTGAATATACTTCGTTCATTCACTCTTGACTGGAGATACTTATATTCGTGTCAGTGAATACAAATATCCCCAGTATTGAATCGCCAACAATGATAAGAAGCAATAACCTATTTGGATGTGTTCTCGAGGTCAGCAATCCAAGAATTTGGAGTCCGGGTTGACTCGAATCTGGAGTTTTCAGTTTTTCGATGTTTTGGCTTCTACTTTGAAGCCATGTTGCCGTATATCTCATAACATTGCACACATCGCTTCTGCACAGTCTTGCCGGCAAGCAAAATTTAAAATCACAGAATCTGTGAAGCAAAAATCACCAGATTTTGAAAAATATCACCAGATTTCAGAAATTCTGCCTATTGGAAGAAAAATGAATAGAAAATTGTGGCCAAAACTATATACAAAGGTTGAAACAGAAAATGTATTCGAATATATACTCATGTTTACACAATAAATGAAAAATAATAAAAAGAACTATCTCAAAAATAAATATTTGTGCGAAAACAAACCAAAAATTAATGGCCAAGGCAATGAATAAAATAAAATGAACAAAACTCTTATGTAAATAAATATTTGAACAACAAACAGAAAATCAATAGTCAAGTATATTTCAATCAACTACTTGCTACTATTATTTTGATTCGTTCTTTTCATGATCACATTTCTTTAGCATACTATCAGAAATTTCATAGTGATAACAGTATTTCTCTCTGTTTGATATATATATTTTTAGAGTGAACGGTTTGTCAGGTTGAATCCATGTAAGCTTTTTTATCATTATGAATTGTATATATGCTTATAATCCCTTTTCAGTTTGGATATTTGTTTTGTTTCAATATCATCAGAGATGTTATTTGTATATGTATCTGATAAATCTGTATCAACTGGAGAATAAACAACTTCTACAAAAAATACATCATCAATTCGTTAGCTAGACTTGTCCCTCGTCGTCTTCAAATCATTTTTCTCATTTTGTATTTTGATTTTTTTTATAATTCATTAGGATTAAAAAAAATAGGTTAGGTTTAGCATTTAATTTGGAAACAGAACCACAAAACACAGAGTATATGTGATTGAACATAGAACTCATATAAACAAACGCTACACAAGTGGTATGAGTTATGTGATGTGTGAATTTATGCATCATGCCGATGATAGGAATTCGAGGTTGTTGTTTTCAGTTACCGGGTTATGCGAGCGACAAGCGCAGCGTTTCTCTTTTCTCTCTCGAATTCAAATTTGTGATAAAATAATTAAAATCACCATAATATCATACAAATTCGAAAGGTAATCACCAAATCACGACAATGACATGAAAATCACCAAATCTGGTGATAAATCACCATCACTAGCATAATTTCTTCTGCAAGTCTCACCTCCGTTCCCACTACAGACCCCCCTCCACTCCCACTACCGGTTCGCCCCACCAGTCGTCCAGGGACAGTGTTGCCAACCGTGGCGGAATTCCGCTACCGTAGCGGCATTTATGGTAGCGGCGTAGCGGATGTGAACATAAAGGAATAGAATTTTCTACAAATGATCAATATCGAAAAAAATATGGAAGAAGAGGCAGTGGACAGCACTCGAAGCTGACAGCCGACAATTGAATGCAGAGTCAATACGTTATGGTCTTAGTTGCTGAGGCCATTACATGATGAAAGGAAAGAAGGAGATTTTTGAATATTGTCATTCATATAACCTCCAATATCTTGAAACTGAAAGTCTTGAGTATTATAAATTAAATTGAACAAATTACAGTTCTAGTCTGGCTGAGTAAGTGAACAAATTTATATTTAGTTTAACTTATATAAAATAATGACCTCTTATAAGTACCTAATCATAATAAAATTGTGATGTGATGTTCATTCAGTTTTATTGGTTTTGACAGCTTTCAAAAATTAACTGTTTTAAATTTCGAAAACTGGGTATCATCTACTGAGTTGCGCGATTGAAAGTAAGCATGATCCTGATTCCTGACAATTCCAGTTTTATATATCTGAACGGTACACATACTATAAGTTATGTGGTATTGAACTTTGCATAGAGCGTATGCGCAAATTGATTTGTGTCAGATACACAAGCGTAACAAAATATGATACAGTGTAACGGAATTTTGGTTCATGTGTAGCGACTTTATAGTTCATCCAGTTGGCAACACTGTCCAGGAACGTGAACCCATAGTTTACGCTTGGGAATATACAGAGTGAGACCCTCGACTTTGTAATGAGAACTCGAGTGTAGGTAGATTGAGACCTAGGTGACAAATCACAAATCACTTTTCTTTCACTGAATTACGAAATACAAGTAATTAGTGAACAATCAAAAGTCAAAAAATATGACGAACTAAAAATAACATGAGAAGAACGAGATTAGTGGATTGGGGATCATGAAAAACTGGGAAAAAACCATTATGTGTATAAAGCTACAGCATTTTTTCACCTTCTGATTACCTTGGGCATTGCTGGATCTTTATCATGATAAACAACCCGTAAAAAGTCCCAGCGAATCCTACTAGAGTTTTCTTCATTTTTTAAAATATATTTTCTCAATATTTCCGAAATCCGAACAGTACAATATGTACCAATCATTATTTTGAACGGCTCTTCTAAGTAAAACTCATATTTCACCATACGGAGTCAATCAAGCATCAAATGAAGTGAACAAAAATCGACAACATCGTAACTCCGTAAAAGGATCTGGATACTCAAGAGATATGTTGCAACCAATCTTGAAAACAATTAATCATAATAATAACATGTCGTATCGGTTAGCATAAGCATTACCATTAGAAACAAAGGTTAGAGTGGGTACTATTACAAAAGACTTCGGTTCACACATAATTTTGATTGTCCATCGTAGTCGTTTCATTTGTTAAACGCCTACTTTCGGAGAAAGCAGATTGATGGCTTTATTGTTAATTGAGATAATTAAGATATATAATAGAAATATTGAATATCACTGTTCGTGAGCCAAGGAGAGAGAGGAAACGTTAAATTGTTGTTTATATAAGAGTTGTAATTCTGCCAATGAAAATATTCAAGGAAACCTCAACCATATATAAAAATACACCATATGATTGTTTATTTGTCAGATTTTATCAATTTCTCAATTTAAAATCTAGTTTCTGGTTCGTATTCTCGATAGAGTCACTATTGAAGAGTTAATTCTCTACCTGAAATACCGGTCATAATGACAGCTACAGTTCACGTTTCTATGCCTTGCGGCTGTGAAATCATGTTGGCTAATTCATCGTGAGTGTTTCAGTCAAACTTCTGCCAATTCATCAGCACCAGGGAAGTAAAGCTTTCATTTTTGATAAATCACATTTCGGCACTTAGGTTACATGTGCAATGCTTATTTTTATGAATTTCCAAGGATTTCAAATAATTGACTTTTCAACCCTTGAATGCATAGTGCAAAATTTATATATCGTTTAGATTCGGGAACTTGTGGAAGCATTCCACGAAATGGTTTGAAAACGTCGAATAATTTTCACTTAGTCTGAAGGACGTTTCATGATGAGCATACCATTAAAAAAAATTTGGCCACATTGTCCCACACAAACGCTCTAGACACTTATAAACCCCAGGTTTCTCCATATTTTGAAGAGCAATGAAAAGGAATTTAGATAACCTGGCATATGGCTACTCCTACTTTTTTTTCTGAAAAATCCCGCAATTGTCACTGTTCTTTTTCCATAATACATTACAGTTACTAATTTCTTAATTTCTGATTGTTTGATCTGCATAATAAAGCTCAATTCATTCTGAAAACTGCTTAGAAAATATCAATTAGATTTTTCAAATAATTGCTATATAATATGTTCATGTTGCATCGAATAAAGTTGATAATTTGAAACGACCACTATGTAGAATGATACTTCAGAGACAATAAGCAATTTTTAACCTTTCTTATGGATGTTCTCTATGATGTATGACAAACGAAATAACTGAAAAGTATATTTTGCACTGTTAGGTGATATCACTGAAAAAACTCATTATCTTCTGTAATTTTAAATGTCAATAAATTTCACATAACAAAATCGTAAAATAGGGTAAATGTCAATAGTTAGAATATACTTCCTGTATATAACTTGCGGAAACATCTTTATCATTTGTTGTTTAACACAGTATCTCAATAGTTTCCCTATCAAATTATCAGATTTCTAATGACAAAACCAATGATTGAGCTGCCAATTTCCTTTCACAATATCACAATACCCCAAACATCCAGCAAATTATTTGCCATCTTTCCTCTGAACCAATCTCGAATATGCTTATCTTGTACAGGATCATCTTCATGCGCCTCCGGGTCGTCATTAATTTAATTTTTTCCCAAGATGACACTTACATTAGACTATCTTTCGCTTTTATATAATGGCTTCTCTGTAATGCCGTTTCAGGCTCGTTTCCTTATAGGGAAGAAATAAATCACACGTTGGTGTTAAAATTGAACCCGAATTTCGAAAAATTATTTGAACAATAAATTCGAATTCCCACGGTGAAGCGATAATGTTTTGGTAGCCAATGCGGTGGAGACGCTAATTCAAGCATTTCTAAGTTTCACTGGTTGTGTGCCATGAACTTATTCAAGCTCGGATCACCCATGAGGCCAACATCGTCAAGATCTAGGGAGCAGAACTCGCAGACAGGGCAGATATCAAGGAAAATTGTCAAATTTTTATTTTATATAGGGTATCTCGAATTGTTCCCTAAAGATGTGAAACTTTTTTATTGTTAATTTGTCAGGATTTTCAACTGTTTGAAAGATGCTCCGCATAATCATAAACTCAGATAACATATATCAAATTTGAATAACAACATTTCATCATATGAGATAAACCAAAAATTAGCAATCAATGCAAGAATAAAAATGAATGTAACCAACTCGAAGGAGAATCTCTGACATTATATCTAAACATTTTTTTAATTGAAAACATCAATTTTTTTATCAGTTCGGGCTTCCATTGTCTGATATAATATAAATTGATTTGAAAACCCTGAAAAAAACAAGTTATCACCGTGAAGACGATTGTGGATACTAACATCGAAACGTCGTGACATAACTTGGTTTTAAATCTTTTAATTTTTATTTTTCATTTTTTGTGATTAATTATTTTTAATTTTAATTTTTCAGCTTTCATTAATATTTCAATTTTTATTTGTTTGGTTGTTGCTTGTTTGTTATTTCTTTGTAATTTCAGTTTTTTGATTAATAAAATTATTATTTTCGGTTAATCTTATTATTTTTTTATTTTTTTTCAGGCTTTTCAAATCAATTTATATTATATTAGACAATGGAAGTCCGAACTGATGAAACATTGTCAACCACCTTCAAACAAATCAATTTTTTCATTTTGAATATTTTGAAACAATATGTTTTTTGTATTGAAAGATATTCCTATCATATTTTTCACCAATAAGATTTAAGCGGCTTGTTGGAAAACCTGGGTGATATTTGGCTATGAAACATTGCGTATTGGAAAATTTTTGCAATAGTTTTGTTGGGAAACATATTAACCTTGAAAAGTTCAGTTATAATTCGCACATGTACACTTTAACATATATGTCTACAAAGGTTTACGTTTTCAAATAATAAACGACAAATAAAAACCCTATTGACTGTGCTATAATGACGTATGGAGATGTTGATGGAACAAGTGTATTTGATAAGATCGTGTTTGTATTTAAAGTTAAATGGACCATTTGGTACATTTTATTTCGAAGTATAATTCAGTTAACAAATTGTTCTTTCTTGATGTGAGAACAACAGATTTTATATCAATCGGTATAATGTGATACAATAGTAATTTAATAGGTACAAACTATACTTTTCACAGTGTGACCAGTTTTATCCAATGTTTCATGTTTATTATGTGGTGATATATCGAGTAGCTGTACATATATGGCCTATATTTTTTCTGATATAGTTCTTGATCAGCTTGTAACTGATAATGATGTCACTCAAGCAATCCTTCATGGTGACATTTTCACAGAGCAGTTCACAGAATCGCAACACGTGTTTCACATACCGAGTTTTCAATGTAAGAATGCAAATTACTCCTCTAAAAAAATTACCATATTCAAATCCAGTAACTTTGCGGGCCACTCCACTGATCCTCTTCGACCGATCCACCTAACAGGAAAGGTTCCATTCAAATACTCACAAACAGTAAGAGTATGGGAGAAAGTGCCTCAACTTGTTGTTAATGCTGGTTTGACAGCGTCTTATAACAATTGCAAGTACATTTCTTCTGTAAGATTTCGGGTAAGATGTTCATACGGATTTTGGTCATCAAACACATGTTCTGTTGTATTAGCGCACATACTAATTATATAACAAAGTGGAATTATCGATATATTTTCTGAAGTTGAATAAATCATTTTGAGCAAAATACGGAACCGATAAAGTCGCGATCGGTCAAAATCTGTGAGATAGTAGATGAATATAGATGAATGGACTATATTCATTATCAGCATAGTGTTCCAGAGTAGATAAAATCGATGTATTCAGGCAAGAAAGGTAATTGTCAAATTAAAATCGGGTTAACCGTACACTGAAAAATTAGTTTCATAATTGGAAAGACATCTCAGTCACTTTTATTTTAAAAGTGACTTCAATCCCTTCACATTATTTCTGAATCCTTTCACAGAAAGTGAATCACTTCATTCATTGAATAACAAACTTGAAGATAAAAAATTGTCAGGTCCAAATGATATTCCAATGTTTATACTACAATATTATTAATACACCCATTAACATATTTTATGTTCTCAACAATAGTTTTTCCTCAGCAATTGAAAACTGAAAAAGTAATTCCTAGATTTAAAAAACGGGACATGACTTGGACATACTAAAAATCAACCAGTAAGTCCCACTACTTTCATTCATAAATTCACAAAGTTCTTGGTCACCCAGTCAGTGAGCCAATTTCGTTCTTTTACTATAGGTGTGCGTTCATATAAAAATGAATTTAAAAATATTATAGAAAAATTTGTGGTAAGTTACTTATCAACAACTACGAAAACTCGAAACAATAATAACAACAGCAAATAAACTAAACGCAATGTCAATTTCCGACCGTTTATTGAAACTAATCCGATGCCCGTGGTACCGTCGAATACTTCGATACTACAGCACTGAACGTGTTGGATGAGAATCTCATTCTAAGAGCGGTTGAAGGTCCTTGGCAACTCGGGCGGAACACGTGGTAAGATTGCCTACTGGTTGCGTGTTCTACTGTGAATTGGACATGGAAAATTATCATCATATTTCAATCCCCTATGGCTCTTTTACATTATTTGAATATGCCTTTCTGGATAGAGTTCATTTTAAAATCAGCATTCCATTTTGACCCAAAAGCAACATGGATTTTGTCAACAAAAGTCTACTAATATAGCAATGTTTTCATTAATAACTCAAACAATGACACATATTGATACAAGTGACTGTCTGGCAGGACAGGACTTGAGACGTGCATTCGATTGTTTCAATCATGAAAAAATGGCTTCAAGATTGGAATAATATGGTATGAGAGGTGTTTCACTCAGTTGGATAAATTCATTTCTCCAGAAAGGCGATCAATTTGTTCAAATTTACCTCTGAATGTAGAAACATAACAATAGGTGTACCACAGGGCACCATAGTAGGTCCTATTTTGTTAATTCCCAATGTAGACAACATCAACTCTCTAATTGAAGACTATTTTTAATTGCCTTTGTACCTGAAAATAACTGTTCAAGAGCATTGAATCAATTATCGAGTTATTTTTAATGAACACAATTTATTTTCCGACACAATTATTCTTATTCGAAATTGATAGAAAAAATTGGAAATCTTCAGTTCAGTGTGAATAACATATCTTTAAGAAGTGATGGTAATTATCTTTATGAATTCTTGAATTGGACTAGTCATTGCCAACATCTGACATCTAAACACAATTCTTTGACGTTTCTTTTTATTAATTTTAAATCAGTATTGACTAGAGCTCAGTTATTTAGTATTTACTTTGTCCATGTAGACTCTATAATTAGGCACGATTCTTGTTGCTGGGTTTGAAAATTATAATAATTCAACTCTTGTATCCGTCTATATATTTGAAATGTATGTATATTTGTTTGAAAATAAGTTTAATTTTATATTAAATAAGAGTATTCACCACCGCGATACGAGAATCAAAAACCAGTTCCATGTGCCCCTTGCGAGATTAAAAGTGACTTATTCTGGGCCAAAATACATTGGTCCTAAAATTTACAACAATATTCTTGAATATGTGAAGACTTCAAAGTGACTATAATTTAAAAAAACACTGAAAGCATATCTGTTAAAAAGTTGTTATTATACCCTGTTCTTCTTCTACTATGGCCTCATTCAATATGATCAACTTTCAGTATCTTTATTTCATTGTGTTGGCGGTTTTGTATACAACTTCATATTGTTTCTTTGGAAATAAAGTATAATTATTTTCATCATCATTATCTGGAAAACAACTTCACCTATTTTCAAAAAGTGGAAATAATTAGAAGAAAAATCGATTACCCCTCAAATAAGGTATCGCTTGACCACTGATATCATTCAAGATTGAGGATTGGATGTCACTCCGTCAAGGGGTGAAAGTGACAAGATTGATATAATAGAAGCAAAAATATTCCCCTGGAAAATTCGTAAGTAAAACTTCGAATCCCTTGAAGACAATTAAGATACCACATTGAAAATATAATTCAAAAAGTTGTTTACCTGATATTTCTTGAAGAATAGTATCATTGGATACTTCTTCTGTGTAGATTTACTCGTAATTGGAGAAACCATAATTGAAAAATAGTAAACATAGACAACATTCCTTTATAGAAAAAGTGATTACATTTCAGGTAATTAAATTGGTCTATAATTATACACTAGGTTATTATAAGATAAAATCATTTACATTCAATGGCAAATACGGTAAAGAATATAGACCAGAAGTGTACAATGTGCTATGAATAATGAGATTTTACCTTGAAATTCATTAATGAGATTTTTACAATAATCCAATATTAATAAACATAAATGTGTCTTATGGTCTCTTATGGTTGCTTTAATTTGTAAAATCAACGATGACCATATATGCAGAACTTGAATCTCAGTGATAGATTAAATTTTCGTAATTAATATTTATAAAATTTTGTGATAGTCAACTGAAAATGTCGAATACTGAACAGCAGAATATGGATGGAATGAAAAGATTAATTAGGAACCCTTTTGGATATAACCTCAGTATGTTTCTCTCAATTTTCACATATTTGTGATAAATCAAAGGGTAGAAGAATAATAACCAGAGAAGTATTGAATTATTTTCAAAAGACTTGTATCAAGACCTTCTTAATACAAAAAATGTGGGAATTTTCCAAAGAGAAGAAAGAAACCATCGATTTCAAAAAAGAAACATACTGAAACACAAACTGGAAGGAAAAGTCCTTTCGAAGCAGAGAGCCAAAATTTTTCTTTTCCAAAAAGTTAACCTCTCCTAAAAGTATACCCGTTTCAATTCAAACAAGATTCCTTTGGCTGAAATTTAATCAACTGAGCAAATGAATGTCTTTACGATGTCATCGATGACATGAGTAGATCAAACTCATTCCGTGACATAAGGTCTTTCATGAAAGAATTGGATGTTTTTCTTTATAATGGCATCCAGATTTGGTACTAAAGAGCTGATAAGCAGTTGTCTTAGGGCAAAATATCAATGTCTACCAGTGAGAATGAGTTTTCCATTTATGTGAAATTTTTATTTTTCATTTAGTATATTGTGTAGGAATGCTGTGAATGATATCTGATTCAGTTCCATAACGAATGTTTGAAATACAAACTGAATAGAGAAAACAAGTATTTCTTGTATAATTCAGTGTTCGAGAGTATTTTTCTTTCGTTTGATTCAATGTTTATATGAAAGTAGATCTTTAGAGAAGGTTTTTCCTTCTAATTTGTGTCTGAAAGTTACTTCCCTGTATGTATAGTATTGCATCATTGTATAGTATTACTATTTTGTAATCAATTGCTCTCTTCCTTTCTTTGGAAGATTTCCACATTTATGTGTATCAAGATGGAGAAGTAGAGAACCAAAACCTTTCTTTTCTAAAAAATTACCTACCTCTTTCAATTTATATTTAAAGTTGTTTTCTCACATCCAGGACAAACACATACAATATGGCTGCCGCTGACAAGTTGGGTGACGAGCTCTCCGAAAAATCATTTAAATGCTGTGTGAAACAAAAAGTAAAAATCGCCTTGTGTATTACTTGTGGAAATGTTTATCACAGAAGTTGCCTAGAACATGTGAAAAACTATGAGATAATCGATGAAACACGGATTATATGCTGTCAAGGTGATGTAAATAATCAAATGGGTGGTACTCCCTCTGTACTAAAATCCAGTAATTCATCAGAGTCAGAATATTTTAAAGTTATCAATGAAGAAATTATCAAACATTTCAAAAGAGAAATTGATTTATTACAATCCATAATTTTTGAGAAAGACGAAAAATATGCAATTTTGTTAGAAAATAAACATCTGTTGAATGAAAAAGTCAAGGCACTAACAGACAAAAACTTAATCCTGCAAAAACCAAATATAAACAATCCACAAACACTCAAAGATAAGGCGATCCCACAAAAAATTATTTTACCTGAGCAGACTAATAGGAATAATAATAATACAAATAATACACAAGGAAGTAAAGCTCCACAGAATAAAACTCACCTGGAAAAATCTGGTGAAAAGAAGATATGTGATGTCAACATGATAGAGCAAGGAGAATGTAGTAATTCTAGCTCAAAGATTGTTAACGAAAATGATGTTCGGTTGGCTGTGACTCAAGCAGAACATAGATTGAAACTGAAGGAATATATTGATTTGGAAAATGATGATAACTCTGCAGCTCCACCCAAAAATATAGGTTGGAATGAAGTAGTGAAGAAAAGACGTAAGCGAGCCTGTATAATAGGGAAAAATCAAGAAACTGTCAAAGGAGTCCCTAAGTATGTCAGTCTTCATGTTTGTAGATTGGATCCACAAACATCATCTGAGGACTTAACAAGGTCATTAGTGAAACATTTTCCAGAAGTGAAATGCGAGGAACTGAAATCAAGATTCCCAACTCTTTATTCATCCTTCAAAGTCACAATCCATGAGAACAACTTTAAAACATCTATGAATCCTGAAGTTTGGCCTTTTGGTGCATGTATTAGCCGTTTTTTATGGAAACGCCAGGTGAATGCAGCAATGACATAAATTTTAATCCAAATTTTATTTTACTCAACGTAAATACATTGAATAATGACAAAATCAATTCATTATATAGTGATATAATCTGTAACTTCAAAAGTTTGTATTTTTTGTGCTTGGTTGAAATCGGAATTGAATCAGACCATCTGCACTCGTTGCATATTGAGGGTTACCGGGTAGTAAGCTCCTATTGTAGATCAACTTTGAAATGTGGAGGGGTTAGTATATGGGCCCGTAATGATTTACAGATGAATTTCATAGATTTATCCAAATTTTGCATTGAACAGCACTTTGAAATATGCGCTGCATCTTTTAAAACGACCAAATGTAAAACCATTGTTTTAAATTGTTACAGATCCCCGTGTGGATCTGTCAATATGTTTCTTGATAAGATAACAGAAGTTCTTGATTTTTTATACAAACCTAACATTAATATCATCCTTTGTGGGGATTTTAATTTTGACTTGTATCATAATATTAATTTTAAATTATTATGTACTCTCTTATCATCATACAATCTAATTCCAGTTGTGGGATGGCCTACTCGAGTGGCAGATACCTCTTCTACTATACTTGACCAAATTTTCTTAAATTTTCGCAATAATGGCTCATGCGGTGTCTTCGATAATGAAATTTCTGATCATAGAACAGTATTCTTAGAGTTAGATGAATTCAATGAACATACCTCCTTTTCCCCAAAAACTGAATTCAAAAGAAGTTTCAGTGAATATAATATTAATAACTTTGAGAACTCATTGTTGTCTGAAAATTGGGAGTACATTTATAACATTTCAGAGATTAATGAAGCCTTCAATTCTTTTTTTGAGATTATAAAACATAACTTCTCCATACATTTTCCTGAAAAACGTTTTTATTATAAAGTTGTTGAGAAAAAATGGGTTGATACCGAAGTAAAACATTCAAGTCAAGCTTTGAAAAATCTTTTTGCCTTGAAGGCTGCTTTTCCCTCTTTTGCACCTATTTATAGGAAAGCTAAAAGAACACATTACAGTTTAATGAAAGAAAAGAAGAAAAAATATTATCAAGGTGTTATATTCAATTCTCCAAACACAATGCGTGCCTCATGGAATGTTGTGTCTAATCTCACAAATAAAAACTGCAAAAGAAAGAATATTTCTCTCAAAGTTGATGATTCTATGGTAGAAGATCAACATACTGTAGCATCTGAACTCAACAAATTTTTTATAGAGGCCCCCCTCAGTTTGGTCAATCAAATATCAGTTAATAAAGCTCCACATACAAATTTCAAGGAAAACTTTTTTAATGTGTTCACAATGTTCTTGAAACCATTTACTGAAACTGAACTATTATCCTTATTAGGGAATAAATTAAAAAATAAGAAATCCTCTGGAGCAGATGATATTCCCATGTACATTTGGAAAAGAATTTTTCCAACGATAATAAAACCATTAACATATCTGATTAATCTGTCATTTGTAAAAGGTGTCTTTCCGCAAGAAATGAAAATCGGAAAAGTAACTCCCATTTTCAAGAAAAACAACCCGAACTTAATGGAAAATTATCGTCCAGTAACAGTACCATATGGACTATCAAAGATATTCGAATATGCATTTTTGGATCGACTTACTTCATTTTTGAATCTACACAAAATATTAACAAACACGCAGCATGGCTTTCGTGCAGAAAAATCAACTAATACTGCCATTTTTTCATTATATAATGAGGTAATTAGATATATTGAGGCAGGTGAATGCCCGGCAGCGATATTCTGTGATTTGAGTCGGGCATTCGACTGCGTCAATCATCAAAAACTTTTACTGAAATTGGAAAGATATGGACTAAGAGGTGCATCTCTCAACTGGATATCCTCATTCCTTGAAGGTAGGAGACAATATGTATCTCTCCAGTGTACGGTCAAAAATGAAATCCAGAGAATAAATTCTGAGCCTTTCAGTGTAGATATGGGAGTACCTCAAGGGTCCATTCTGGGCCCAATCCTTTTTATTCTATATGTAAACATATACTCTGTTTTCATCTTTATTTTTATTTCTTTTATTGACTATTCCTATACAATGTATATTGTCTATACGGAAATAAAGTATTATTATTATCATTATTATTAACAAGAACAAAGACAAAAGCAGAATGAGAAATTTTGCCACTTCCCAAAATGGCGGATTTATCAACGCGACGGATATGCGCGAACTTCTCCCGCCAAGCGAAGTGACATTGCGGATATTACCTATGATGTGACCTAGACGTCCAATAAACATATTCTGACGCATGCATATAATACGAGTAGGAAATATACAGATGACATTTAAAAAATCATTGATTATTTTTCTTCGATAATGTCACTAATTGAACTTCTAGATATTTAAAAAAATATATATAATAAGGTTTTTTTAAATAGAAAAGATCATACTGTTTGATCTTCCTCTTGAAGATGATCACTTGGTGATCGAAACCCTTGTCGAGGTGTTAAAATAACGGTTTGGTATTGAGAAAAAACTCCAGTAATATTTATATTTAAGGCTAGTAGATGTTATATGTTATAAATACGGACAACATTGTATGTAGATTTAGTTAAATATTCCATTTGTAGATGATCATTTGGTGATCGAAACACGTGTCGAGGTGTTAAAACTAACGGTCTGGTGTTGGGATGAAACTCCAATGATATTCATTACTACATCAAAGGTTTCAAATAGTGAATCACAAGTACTATTGCCTTTCTTTAAAAACGTGAATTTTGTTTGACTTTGATATCTAGTCCTGTTCAAAAATTATTGGATGTAGAGATCATTACTGCACTTTATGAATCTAATTTGTAATGCTCTTCATAGTATGGAATATGACCTTTCAGGTACAAGAAGCAAGTTCAAGAATCTAAGGCAATACTAGTCGACCAACCAATAAAAGGGGTTGAAAAAGCAGTGTGGTGGATAGAATATGTAATAAGGCACAAAGGAGCTAGAATTCTTCGAAGTCCTTCTGCTGATATGCCTTTCGCTGAGTACTTTATGCTAGATGTTATTGGTTTCATCCTATTGTGTATTTGCTTTTCATTCTATGCCATAGAAAAAGTTTTCACACTATTTAGATATATATTGTGCTCCACGCGTACTAAATTGAAAGAAAACTAACTTATTCAGGTTAAATCATTTGTGATGTATATTTTTTTAATAAATTTGTTGTCAAAACACATATAGTACAAAAATATTGGATATTTTCATTTTTTATGGTTTATGTCCTTATTCACTTACACGTGTCTGACTGTGGCTGCTCATCGCTTTGAGATTCAACTCAGTACACCTTGAACTTCACTGTTTAAGAACTTCATTTGGAGAACTGCGTTTATGTGAATAAACTTCCTGAGAACGTTTTCCTATAGCGCTCTAATTTTGTCCTTGTTTCTCTAGAATCCTCCAATTTAGTAAAATGCATATTACCTTGAAAGATTTGAAAGAAATCACCTGGAGATTTTGAATCTAACTGCAGGATACTAACTTTAACTTTCCTGATATATAGCTTGGCTGTGAATTCTCTGCACCGTCACCCACTACAAGCACTAGACTCAGATATAAGAATACTCTTCACATTTTTATATGTATCTATAAGTCCTAGGAAACTATTACAAAACTTGAATTTTTGTTTGAACATTTTAAATTGCTAGTATGCATGTAAAGGTTTTGCCAGTTGGGTCATTTACTACAATTGTCGCGATGGCATTAATTAATGACACTTGTATACAACCAATTTACAACTCTAATGCCAAAGGCAGTTCTTTGTTAATTTATGGTCCCTGAATGCGAAAATTATAGTAGATGACGTAAGATTTTTGGGTTATGATTTTTTTTCACAAAATGAACACTACATTTCAAATTTGCTTTTCTCTAAACTGAGGAAAGTATTTAAAATCTGGTGACATAGTGGCTCTGTCTAGTATTCGAATGTGCTTCCTTTGAATATGAGACTTGTAACGCCGCTTCTCGAACTTCCGATACTTCGATACAGAAAATATCAGAAATACGGAACCACTATAAACAATCGGATCATCAATATTGGTTTAACGCGAGTAGTGGTGAGTTACTATTGCTATAAATGTAGTCAGTTCACTCCTAAATCGCAAACAAGGCCAATTAATCAAATGACCAAAGTAGCTTACCATAAGTATTTTGGATGTATTGTTGGTGATCAAGATCGGGCTCCTCACGTATGTTACCAAACCTGTGCAGCAAATCTAAGTAACTGGTTAAATGGCAAAAGCTCTGAAACTCCATTTCTTGCACTCCCATTGGAATTTTTCCCCAGAAAATTTGGGTGATGTCAGTGACGAACAAGGTTCCACCAAGACATAATGACAATGGAGCAACGTTTCCAAGGCAGATGGGTTGCATCAATAATGAGGGATTATTGTTAGTTCCTTATGAGGGAAATATAAACATTTGCAAAAAGGTTATGCATAAAAGACTTTATTTGAATGTATTGTAAATAAAGTTTGTTATTCTCGAAATATATTGTTTTTTTCTTGTTTTGATCTTACGTTTCCCTATAATGTGTGAAAATTTTTGTATAAAATAAAAATAAATATAACTCAAAATCTTTACGTGATGGATTTTTTTTATGAAGCCGCAGTCAGGATGCTTTAAAGTCTCATGTAAAATATTAGTCGCATTTTTTTTTCTTATTTGTTGGCTAGTGTTATCGGTTACCACTTTTTATGAGGTGAATGCACATTGAGTCCGAGAATCATGAAGGTCAGTGGTGTTAGAAATAATATGTAATTTCAATGGTAGAGTTCATCATTATAAAATATTCTCTATAAGAGCCATATTTGTTGAAATTGTTCGCAAATTGCATCATAGTTGGTAATATTGTACGTCAAATATCCTCAATCCCTATTCTCAGGATTTAAATCATGCTGTATGAATTGACCAACCTTGAAAATTCTTAATATAATGACATAGTCCAACATTGAGATAATGACTAGGATATCTGAATCGGCTTTTAACCAAGTACATCGACTGCTAGAGCAGCATCCTCAAAACAAAATGCTCCAATATCTGCTCTATCTTACAGAGAAGGACATTTTAATTCTTGGTCTTCACCAACACGCCCGAAGAAGCCATTGGTTGGCGAAACATATGTTGCATTTTTTTAAGACTATCTAGTTAAAATCTCACAATAAAGTGTTTTTTGAATACAACGTATATCGGATCTCGCAGTTTAAATAAGTAACACCTTCAAGAATATTTTTTTACTATTTTGGTTAATCCATATCATAGATATAATGTTTATTTATATTTATTGGAATCACTATTGACAATATTAGTATTTATAAGATGGTTCAATGGATTCCTGCCAAGGATGCGCTTACTTGGAATGACGGAATTATCTTCTGATATGTAATCTGTAAATACTGAAAATATCCCAAACAAAGCAGGCATCTGGCAATTATTTTTGAAGTTGACAAATTTACTTACGATCGCGTTCTGGAAGCAGGTAATGTTTTTGTTGCTTATGATGGTTGTGTGATTTACGATGTTACTGACATAAATTGTTGCTTTGATTGCAAGAAACCTATTTTATGCCCAATTTGCGATGAAAATCATGACCTCAAACAATGTAAATCCCAAGTGTAGAAATGTTCTAACTGTTGTAATTTAATGAATGATAATTCTGCTGTTGATCATGCGGTCTGGGAGAAAGAAATGTACGGCTTACATGGATAGCTTACGAAAAGTCAAAAATAACTTATTTCTCTTAAAGTAGCAACCAGAAACCAGTTCTTTTTCAACCCCCGTAAGTGAAACTGATTCACAAATAAGGTCTATGAAACGTTATAAGTTATATATATCTTATCAAAATACGAGAGGGCTACGAACAAAAACCAGACAAGTTTTTGATGCAGTCTCGACGAATAAGAATAAGGTTTTATGTTGACGGAAACCTGGCTTGACTCATCCATCGATAACTGGAAACTTTTTCCTGGTAATTTCAAAATATATAGGACAGACAGAAATTTCACTGCTACCAATGTTAGTATAAGTGGCGGTGTGCTAATTGCTGTAC
>WOGJ01294180.1:0-10787 GCA_015342185.1 Leptinotarsa juncta
TAGAGTATAGAGTATAGAGTATAGAGTATAGAGTATAGAGTATAGAGTATAGAGTATAGAGTATAGAGTATAGAGTATAGAGTATAGAATATAGAGTATAGAATATAGAGTATAGAGTAACTTTTCTCTTTTACTTTTACATGTAGATCATTGCAAAGGATGGAGTGGACAAGTCAGATGGCACCAAACTGCAAAAACTGTTTTCAAACAACTGACATACCTTACAAATACATCGTCCATTTCGGCATTCATTTGAAATTGAACCTCGAGAGTCGCAGTTACATGTTGGATATGGACCTTCATATGTGCATGGGATACCATTAGCTGGATCTCCAGTATATCCAGGAAGACATTCATCGCAGTAGTCACCAGTTGTACCATTTCTACAGTTCTGTAATGATAAAGTGAATATTATACTAGTGAGTTATACCTGCAAATGTTCAAAATCAAGTATAATGAAGGCTCAGCATATTTTATGTGATTTTGAATAGTAATATTCAGAATAAAGATCATTTCTTACTCACCACACATAATCCGCTTGTAGAATCGCATTCATTAGAATATCCATTACAGCTACATTGTTCACAACTTCCAAGATATAGACCATTTGGTGTTCTGGTATAACCTACATCACAATCTTCGCAAGAAAGACCTGTATAGCCAACGGGGCAGTAACATTGTTCAACTTCCAATGCTCTATCCAGCGAACCTATATTTCGATCAGTGGCAATGTCCAGTGAAACGGAAATCAATCTGAAAATGAAATCAATGATTGAGAAACGATAAATATAATACGAGTATGACTGTTCTCTGTACACCAAATTGATGTTCGTTTGTTGCATTGCGATTATCACACGAATAGCCCTCAAATTTATGCTAGCTGGGAATCAAAAAGGGTCATTTGTCAAGGATTTTTGAGTGGAAACCAGATGCTACGTGTGAAAAACCGATAGTTCCAGATAAGGTATCCATAATAGTAGCCTTAAAATGGTTGTGAACAATTCATAGCTCAAACTATATTGAATACTTCAAGAAAACTATCGATATGTCTTGTATGTTGAATACAAATGATGAAATATCTGCCAGTATAGCGAATACGGAGAACCGCTAGCAAAGAAAACAAATGTCATGGTAAATGAATTTTGATAACAAAAGAGGCAAATTTCGACCAGGTCGCCACTAAACTCCATTGATGGAAGAGCATTTACTTCATTTTCTACCATTTTCGTTATTCAATGCACTACCAAGGAAAATTATCGACTTTTTTTTATTTCATCCATTAATTTGAGGGTTATCCTACCGACTGCGCTATGTCATGTATAACTCCTTGTTATGCAAATTTGACTTGACATTATTGTGGAGGAGCAGGAGCAACATGTGACCATGAAAAAAGTACAATATATTTCATTGATGGCCCAAAAAAATTGTGGTCGAGTACAGAAAATGGCGTCAGAAACTAATATAGTATAAGTTTAAGATATCGGAGTTACTGTTCGGATTTCATAACATAAAATCCAGTAATTAATGCGTACTTGTTGGCTCGGCAGATATTCTTGAAAAGAAAACAGCCATTTTAAACTAGCAAGTGTACGAATATCATTCATTCTCGAAAAAAATACACAATGTTTTGACTGAATTTTTGATTTGCAATAGTGTTAAAGATCTGGTGAATCGAAAATCCTACGCTAGTAATATAAATTTTGAGTTTTTCAATTGAACCTGATGGATACCGTGAACATTCGGAACGTGTGTTCTTACACAATATTAGTAAACTTACTTTGAATCATAATACTTACGAAGATTCTTGGGTATTAGTGAAATATGTTGCCTTGATGTAAATCGCTTCCAAGTCCGCTAATGTCATCAGAAGATGCTCCCTATCAGATACCTGACCATCACTGCGCTGCCAGTATTGTTCTAAAAGTGGGACGACGAAAGTTTGTGGAGCACCCGTACTTTGTGTTTGATTTCTGTTGTAGAACAGAAGATTGATGTTGTTTTTCTGTTGGAAATAAATTCAATTATTTTTCTGAAATTCCTTGGTTGCTTATAGGGTAGAACAATACTCAGTTGAGTGTTGAAGGTTCAGATTACTCAACAATTTCTAACAAATTCATATAAATATGATACTCTTTTGCGGAATCAAAATATGTTTCTACTCTTTCCTAGCCGTCTTTGTTTATCGTGATCAAAATTAGTTCACTAATTTACTAAGTCCTTTTAAAAACGACGTTCATTTTGAATGTGTTCATTTTCAAACTCAAGATTATGAAATTATGGATATAGATACATAAAAAAAATTCACTTCGTATAATGGCAAATTTCATCAGTATAATGGCAATTTCGAAAAAACTGAGCACATTGAAAACACACTGAAGATTCACAGTTCAGATATCACTTTCTATCCATCTGAAACCTATCGCAATGGATTCTTCATTATGTTCAGATAGTCAAAACTTACGCTGACTAGTTCTACATCTGCCGCATTATTTCTGGAACTCTGACCCCCTGGTCTAGGAGTATGTCTCAATGTGTAGGTGAGATAACCACCGTATGAAGTTATTTTGTTTCCCAGATAACGAGAAGGAAGGGACCAGTAGTAAGCGTTTGGTGAACTGAAGCTATAGTAAGAAATTTCCCGATTCTCTGCACGAAGCTCTATTCCCTCAGCAATAGGATTTTCTCTGTTCAAGTTATCGACTAGTTTGAATTCTTGGCTAGACGATACGAAGATGCTGGTTACCTAAAATATATTTCATTAGGTGAGAATTGCTTTGATATTTGACAATCATGATATAACCGAGGGTGAAGAGAAATTTACCTTTTCTCTGTACCAATTAGAGCTTGAACACTGCCTGGAAACCCCCATACAGAAGCAAGGTATGCATCCGAACTGGTTTCTTCGGTTCAAGTAGAATGTCTCACTCTTACATTGGTTACATGTAGGGCCATCGACCAAATTCTATAAAAAATATACCCAATCTACATTAAGCGACAACATAATTTGTGAAACAATATCAAGATTCACATTTATGGACTCACCCATAGATGAATCAAGGAATAGCATGGAAAGCAGGAAATATGTTAGCCCAAATTATCATTGAAACGAATGAAGCACTATATTTCTCTTATGATGAAAAAAAAACAAACATTTATGTACCTTACAACTACATCTGCCATAAGGATCTGGTCGACTGTCTAGTGATCCCTCAGGATCACAGTATGATGGTGGGGGTTCAGTTGGAGCTAGTCGGCAGTAATCTCCTGGAACTAGAGGATTACCCACATATCCGGGGGCGCACTGCTGACAACGATTTCCAACATACCCAGGAGGACAATTGCATAATACATTACCATCAGGTCCCAATTGACAAGTCCTTCCGAACCTGTTGAAGAGAGTTTTGCAGATGAATCAGTATTTCGAGTTTACATTCAAAGGAACCATGTGAGTTCGAAAAAAAAATCAACGGGTTGACATATGAAAACACAAGATTCCAAAAGTTTTGTCTCACAATATATATCCATAGCTGCCTCTTTTCGTACCAGATTTTTTCAAGTAATGGTGTAAATTAATTGAGAATTGAAAAAATTATTTGGCAGTAACAAATCGTAGTTTTGTTTGTATCACAATATTATAGAATATCTTTGGTATGAAAAGTCAGTAGGGTAGATCACCATGATCATCACACCGAAGATTTCAGAGGTTTAGCCATTAAAAAATGTAATCTAAAATTCAAGACTTTATTTCTCAGAATTATTCTACATAACTAATATAACTCACAGATTACTTTGACGAGTGGTTTAGGTTAATTGAAGGTAAGAAATAATTCACCACTCACGAATTGTATTCAAACCCATTAGATCCATGTAGAGCACAGTTTTTTGTATGAAAATACTACAGAATATCTTTGGCATACAAATTTTGCAGAGTATATCCCGTGATCAGGTAGTGAAAATGAAGTTTGAAATTAAAGATTCAGGAGATCTGTATTATTTCACACAATCATTCAGCTCTATATACTTCATTACGAGCATTCTCTTAATAGAAATCATATTCCATTGGAGATTTTTTTTATACTTACTGGTTTCTGGAATCAGTGAGAGGACAAGGACATATCTGGCAATCTCTTCCATCATTATACATTCCTGATGGACAATTCTTAGGCTGTGCCGTACATAGGCCAAGCCATGGACCAGTATTTTGCCTCTCGAAACCATTTGCGCATCTCTGAAATAAATTTCACCATTCAGATCCGCTCTTTTTCGACTGAGTAAATAAATATTACCTCACAAGAGTTACCGGTATATCCAGCGGGACAGGAACAATCTTCTACGTAACTGGCTGGTCCCAATCCTGCATTATCTAATCCCGCAGAATCCATCTCAATATTGAACAATGTTGTATTCAATGTTCCTTCATTATACTGTACTTTGATTAGAATATTATCAATATCCTCCAGCACCATCATTATTTCTTCTCTGGTGGCAATCATTTGCGAACCTCTAGTCCATTCGCCTTCGAAAAGCCTTACTGTAGTATTCTCAATGGTGTTTGGTGTAGGAAGTCGGTTCAAGTAATGAGTCAGGATATATCCGTTACCCTACAATGAGAAATATTATGTTACAACATTAACAACATTTGCAGATTTTTCCACAATCGAAGTTCAATCTATGCATTTGCTGGCGTTTTGAATCTGAATGTGAATTATGTCACCGAGTACCAAGTCTGATATTTTTGTTATTGCCCCACCAGGTTTTGGTGTTTGATTTTTATTTTTTATATACTACACACACACATATACATTTCATTTAATTACTATTCATTAATTATACATGATCATTAGACGTGAAACAGTAACGTAACTTAGGCCTAAACTCTGATGAAGCGATAAATGAAATCGCGAAAAGTCAGCAAAGATTGTACTTTTTATTGCCCACAACCAGTAGCTTTCCTAGGAGCTCATTTCTTCGACACAATTTCAATAAATACTAAAACTATTTCAATAACGACTGACCTACATTTATTCACTGAATTTGCATTCAAACTATATGTATGATTGAATTATACTTACAGAAATGATGATATCGGGACCGGGTACAGGATAACCTCTATTGGAATGTCTGAGCCCAAAGTTGATGTAGCCGCCATAACTTTTGAGTTGATTTCCGTGATAACTTTCAGGCATGGCGAAATAAGGAACAACATTTTGTTGAGCCAATTCACTACCTCCTGATGCAGTGGCATGAACTCCTTGAGCACCAACTAGAGATAACGTAGGTTGAGCTCCTCTATAGACGGGTTCATCTCTAATGGACACATCTCCAGATATTGGATCAATTCGAACACCAAGAAGTTTAAGAGTGTCAAAAGGTGGCTGGAACTGGAAAAACAATGTTCATATAAAATAAAATGAGGGCCCGGTATGTTGACAATGCTTGGAAATCTGATGATTGGAAATACTAGAAGGTGTAACATCGTGTCACAGAAACTTACAAAAACAGTAAGCAACGTTATGATTTCTTAAGACATGTATGATTTTTTATGCTGTATAACGATTTGCTTTCGAGAAAGTTCAAATGATTTTTTACAAAAATTTCAAAGTGTTTTTTGAAATATGTTATCAATGCAACTCACCTGGAATATAAATAGGTTAGCCGATCTGCAGCTACTGGTATGCCCGAAACAGAAACATTTGATACATTCTCCTTCGGTTCTGGCTAGATCATTGAAATATCCTGCTTTGCAAACCTCATCACGTTTTACATTGAGAATGGTATCAGGGACAGCAAAAGTGGCTCCTTTGATGTTTATAGCTTCGCAAGAATAAGCTCCTTGGTCCTCGACTTGTATGTTTTCGCAAATAAGTGTTCCAAATCCATTGTTACTGATCATTCTGCATTTGGGAGGAACGTGACCCCAGTTAAGACGCCACACAATTTCTGGTGTTGGGATGCCTACAGCTCTACAAGTTATTTCGAATGTTTCTCCTTCTTTAAGGGTTACCATTGGTGGCGGATTTTGAGCGATGACAGGCTTGGCTGCAATTTGATATGAGTCATATTGAAACATTTTGATGTTATAGCCAAATACCACGTATGTTTATCGATGTATTTTTCGATGTCCTTGAAAAATTAGCATAATCGACTTTCATTCATCAAAAACCGAATAGTCAACCTAGAACAAACTTACCGCAACCAACTTCGTCACTGCCGTCTGCACAGTCGTTCTGCATATCACAGTGGTAGCTTTTTGGAATGCATTGGTTGTTGGAATGACAAGCGAATTGATGGTATTGGCAGGCTGATCCTGGTGGATTGGTCGCACATTCTTGTTCGTCAGATCCATCACCGCAGTCGTCATCTGAATCGCATATCCAGGTCTTGAGAACGCATTTTTTGTTGGCACATTGAAACTCATTGGGTTCGCATCCGTTGGGTCCTGGAATTTGACTATTGGTTAGAAATGGATCTGGAAAAATGATATATGAGCGAATCGAGATTACTTACTATATCCATCTTCATCGGAACCATCAGAACAGTCAAATCGACCATCACGAAGTTTACTTCTTGGGATGCATTGTCCGTTGGAGCAGGTTGCTTCGTTTGCTCTACATACTGTTGGTGGTCGAGTAGGTTGAGGTATTCCTGAAATATTGTGCGTTATAATGCGGAGTATTGCCTGTTTTTTGGTAAGAATTGTTCACGCGAACGGAGTAATCATTAGGTATATTATACATCTTATTCAGGAATGGAAGAATCCGAAAATAAATAAAGACCTGTTGGCAGGTCTACAGTCCAATGGACTAATCATAATAATAAACGACTTAGATGGTAGTATTGTGAAAGGTTCGACTACGAACTACCATCAAGAAAATTTCAGTACCCGCTGGAGCACATATTGAACTTCCTTACTGTTCATGCTTGGTAAATAATGATATATTTGTTTTCATAATTTTCATTAGTAAATCAAAATCGACCAAACCGTCAGTCACTAATTTTACTTACCATATCGTGATATCGATCAGAGAAACGAATGAAACATATAAATGATTAATTAGATGAGCGAACTTTTAAATTTTTGGCATTTTACCTGCTGCATAATAATAGTTTGTATAGATCGGAGGTAGAACTCCAAAATATGAATGAATCACCTGATGCTTTGTTGATTTCATCCTGGCTGCTCAATAAAAACAATAATTCATCAAATATTTAAACGGTAACTCAACATTTGAGTTGAATATTCAAGTGTTCAGCAATTTTTTTCATTTAGTAAAAGCTTTGCAGAAAGTTAACACTTAATAAGTACCTGCAGCGAATATTCGTTTCATCTACTAATGAGAAGAAATATAATCATGTCTCACGAATTATTTATTTATTGAAGAAACTTATCTGTGGTGGTGTTACCATTAAACCAAAAGATTACCTACTGAGGAGATAACAACTACTTATTTTTTTATAATCACAAAATGAATAATGCTACTCACTTCTGGTCACTGTCAATCTGGCAGGGACTCTCGCGCCCGGCGTATTTGGAGGATATCCAGTTGCCAAACAAATGTATGTTCCTGCTTGGTCTAACTGAATGTTTGATATTGTCAACCTGCCTCTCTCATCAGTTGAACCTGGTGGTAAAGGCAGACCATTTTCCCTTTCCCAGTGAACTTTGGCCCTAGTCATTCCTTCATCTCTGCAGGTCAGTACTACTTCTTGGCCTAGGAGAATGGAAAGCTTAGGTGAGAAATGAGAAGCCAGTGTGGAGGAAATGGATTAACAAGCAATCTCTGTTAAAGTTGCGATGTCATTTGAAACCGTCCAAATTAAGCACGAGAAAATATGTACAATACCAGCGTAAGATAGCGTTGGTGCTTTGTTACATGTTGATCTGTACAGATTTGAATGATTGTGATAATGTTGGGTTTCCGAAGCATGGTTATGAATTGATGTGATAATTTCAATTTTTTTTTATTGCTGAGAAAAAGTATATTCATCATTTAAATCTACAGTTGAAACGACAGAAAAGGTATTATCTTTTGACAATTGGTGATTATGTATCTCACTGTTTTGTAAACAACTTGTTTTAGATGATCAAATTTGAACAGTAACTTTTGGAAAATATCTACTAAGAATTCAAACTGGTGGAGAGATAAAAATTATGGATATTATCATTGATCCCTGTTGTTTTCATCTCAGAACTTATTCTGATTACAGAGAGTATGACACTATTCTTCTCCAATCAAGTTAAAAGATTATGAGTAATAGCAAGTAACATACTACTTCAAGTGAAACAAACTATGTGATAAGGAGCCAGTTTCCCAATATTTTCATGATATTTCAGAGGATTTCAACAAATACGTAGATACCGAACCTCGTCATTTATCCTAAAGTCCAGTTTATGTAAAATTGGCACTAATGACTAATCAAAATCGGAAAAGTTGAATAGAAGTAACTGTCCGTAAAACTTAGTAGAATAATTTTTTTTTGAAAAGAGACAGTGAGGACATCTAGTGAAACTCAGTTGGAATAGTGCCTAATATTCAGATGGACTCTTGCATTTGTCATCGGCCATTAAAAGATCTTAATGCCTATCTGCTCTGATTATTTGATACAAATTTCTTTGAAACGATTTTCCCCAAATTATTCAATAGTCCAAAAAGGTGATGAGAATTTAATGAAAAAACTTCATTATTGTAGCATCCCAGACTAAGACTTCATCTACTCCGCTACTTTCCTTTGAACCAAACTGTCAGATGTTAACTAAGTTATTATTCGCATCTGTTCAATACGAATCTATGCAATCCTTGGAGAATACCAGCGCATTCAATAGATATTCATCAACGGCCAGGAAACGTTCTTACAGGAAGTTGGAGACCCATACACAAAAATGATCAGACAAGCCATAGCATCAAAGTATGGCCAGCAAACCCCCATGCCACACACGTTCAAAGGCCTCAGAAATATCAAGCCCAACAGCTTTTGACTCTTCATGTTTCCAGATTGCATCATTCCAAATATGGGTTACATACGATAGTAGGTCGCCTGATGATCTATGTTTCCGATATGGTTATTTATGGATTCCTCCATGAATTTCGATATCACTGATAGCAAAGCGACTGGTCTATAGTTTTTCTCGTCCATTTGGACGAGACGACTATTTGAAATGTCCCAGAGACAAAGAGGGACCCTGTATCCTCTCATAGCTTCTTCGACTTGCCCCATCATTTATAGGGACGATGCAGATTATTCAATCATTTTGTTCAAATGTTGTTTGCTGCATTACAGATGAATCGATTTGAATGTGACGAAATTTGTCAAACTCAAGCACTGTATTTAAACTAATGTGAAGTAACTACAAACTTGAGAAATAGCCTAAGATTTTGATACTGCCAAACCAATGATATATAAATGGATAAATACTATGATAAACTTTCATTCACCTAGTTTGTTTCATTTGAATACTCTTGACGAACAAATTTCAGAACAGATCACTCAGACTTCGGATATATTATACAGAGGAGGGAAACTATCCACAATGAATTGAACAACTGGAGTTGTTAGCGAATTTCTCCACTAATTTTCGAATCTGTTGAAACTTTCGAGTTTTGTTATATTCGAATATTTGTATTTCGAATAGTTTCAGTTTCATCGTTCCATGTTTTCTTTTATGTGAATGATAATATGAGTTATAATTGATGAAGAGGCATTCAACTGGTGATAGTCTCCTATTCGAAGTATACAGTTCGTAGAATTTTCAATGAAGAGAACTTCAGTGATCGAGGATATTCGATCAATATAGTATGTTGATGTATAAGTGAATATTGAGATCTTTGAAAGAAGTGCGATTTTTCGAGCCAAAGTGTTTCACAGACATCCACGAATATTTTTCACTTCTTTATTATTACATCTTGAAATTATCATAAAAAAAATATAATCTATATCTCTAGTCAAAAAAATGAGAGAAACAAAAATTACTTTGCAATCCGTCATAAAATTATTGGTTGTCACTACCAAGTTTTTAATTGATAATTGTTTGCAAATGAGTTCAAACATTGATTACTCAAATTAAAAAGCAGGATCCCTGAAGTATCAACATATCAAATAATACCAACTGTACTCTTCAAATTCATTGAAAAAATAGTAAATAGGACACCGATGAGAAAAATAATGAAAAGGAAATATAAATTATAAAAATATGAAATATATGAATTGAAATTATGGCCATGAAGTATATGCGCAAAGTTTCACACCTCCCCCTTATTTGGGAACTCTTACTCACCGATCTTATACGTGACTGCTCCGCAAATACAGAAAACATAAAACATCAGTTAATTCATACACAATGACAGTAATATGGACAGAGGATGGACAAATATCAAACATACATATGAAATTGCTTTGCGAAATAAGGTATACTTAAAATATATGTTTGCAAAATGTGTAAAATTGACAAACTTGAATTTTTATTACGTATTTTAATTTTTCACAAGAAAATATTTATTTTTATATATTTCTTTGCTGAATGAAATGAATATTATTCATAATTATCGTTTCAAAGAAATAGTTCTTTCGAAAAAGCCAAAGTTTTGTTTTCTTCCTTTGAATATAAATAATTGCATATTTTTAAATTCACGAATAACTGAAGAGACAGTAATTAACTCAAGCCTTACTGAAAGTAAAGTATTCATGGATTTGAAAGAAAATAATGTTGATTTGGTGGATTTGGAAATTAGAAGGAATACCTCAGTAAATATCCGAATGAGTTGAACGAGAACATGAAGTTATTTTCTAAT
>WOGJ01294198.1:0-16664 GCA_015342185.1 Leptinotarsa juncta
AACGTCGTGACATAACTTGGTTTGAAATCTTTTAATTTTATTTTTTTATTTTTAATTTTTTATAATAATTTTAATTTTTTTCAGCTTTTATTAATATCTCAATTTTTATATGTTTGGTTGTTGCTTGTATGTTATTTCTGTGTAATTTCAATTTTTTGTTTATTAAAATTCTTATTTTCTGTTATTCTTATTAATTATTTTATTTCATTTCATTTCCGTGTCTACTTATTTTGGAATCATGTTTGTACATATTCAATAACAAGAATACTTTCATGAAAATCATAGATATATCCTTTCAAAAAAAACTAGACAAACCAATGATTACTATGAGCCCATTTGTGAATACAAAGTGACAACCAATGCTCCCTCTCACCTAGGCCAAAAATCATTTAATAAACTTCCCTGTGATATAAAACACAAATGATTCAACACAGTTGAATTCGAGAAACTTCTTAAGAATATTCTATTAGAAAAGTGCTTTTACTCACTAGCTGAGTTTCACGATGAATACAAACTTTTCTTTGTAATTCTGTATTTCCTGTATTTTTCTTATTATTATATTTTTTTTGTAATTACTACAACTATTGTAATCTCAAGAAATGAATCACAAACGTTCAAGTAAGTCTCGGATATACCTACATAGTAACTTGAATGGACTGACGTCTATCAGAAAACAACTACTCTCTTGGCCAATACCACGAAGGGCGTTGGATCATATCCGACAGGCGTCAGTGCAGGAATCTTCACAGAAAATTTCCTGCATATGCAATTGGCAATACAACTGAAAGAGTCTACCTTGCACACCGGTTTTGGGCTTATTAGCCACTCATCAGTGCAAGATAGTGACCATCATCGACCTAAAGTCAATAATATTCCACAATTGAAAATCGGAATTCTTTCAGAGTATTTCATTCCTCTTCCGAACTTGGAGCTAGCATCACAAAATTTCATTCCATCTAGTGGACGAGGTACTAACCGTAATTTTGAAAGTGGCATCACAAGTCTTCAATTTTATTTAAAAAATAAAGTTGGTCTCTCTCGACGACAAGTGGTGCAACTTTATTGCCTTTCTTGAATACTTGCATTTTGTCCGACTTCAATATCTTATCCCTGCTGAAAGAAGTACTATTTACATTTGCGCTGTATGTGTTACGATCAAAGTAATCGTAGGAAGTAGTTTTGAAATGTATCCAGTGGCAAGGAATTGAGAATCTTGGCTGGATAGACATCATGTCTGAGGCCATCAGAATGTAGGAGTAAAGAAAGAAAAAATAGTGTGCTTTTGTTAGGCTTCGTTTGGATAATTTTCAAACTGATATAATCGACTCTTCAGCTTAATACGGCGAGCGGACCTCTAAGGAGGCCAACTGTGTATCTCGTTTTGTTGGAATGCCATCTCCCATCGTTCAACCCATTTTGTGAGAAATTTCCCATGTATCTGCTGATAGTGCTATATGAAATGTTTGCAATGCAATACGTCTTTCAAAAAAAATTTATGCATCCGGATGATAAGCGGTTATCTACGAAATCAAAATAATTTATCTATTTGGCAATTTTCAACTACTATATGGCCCTGAAATATTGTTATTTTGGATTATGAATAAATTCATCATCAAATAATTGTTTATTTCCTGTATGTAATGATACGAAAGTGCAACATTTTTTTTGAGTTCAGTTGAAATACAGATTTTTCAATGATTAAAAATACACGCATTTAAAAATTTCAAAAAAATTATAGTACATGAGATAAACTATGTTGAGTATTTTAGCAAATATTTCAGGTATCAATAAAATCTACATATAATATTTCAAAACAAACTACTTCCAGAAGTAGGTCATGAAAACATACTTAACGAATCGATTCATAAAGAATCACAATATTTTTTTCCATTCTCTTGAAATGACAACCTCACTTTGGATTAGTAAGTTATTTTCATATTTGTTCATTTTGAATTTGTGAAAATATTGAAATGAAATATTTTGTTTGAAAGGTTTTGAAAAAAAATTATTACAGTTTATTGTATGATTTTTCACTATGAACTGTTTCATAATAAACTGTATTAATAAGTTTCAATATGGATTTTCATCAAGTATCGGCCAGTTCTATTAATTTCATCAGTTCGGACTTCCATTCTCTGATAAATAAAATGATTCGAAATCCCTGAAAGAAATAATGAAAGAAGAATTAAAAAAGAATAGCTGGAAATAGCAATTACATATATTACGCAACCCTGATATGAAACAACAGTGAAACAAAATACAAATATTGGTGAAGAGGACCAACACTAAGTGGGACACATCTGTAAACCGAAAACCCACCCACACGAGACAGTATCTTAACCACGAACCCAACCACCATAAATCGACTAAAAAAGAAATCATCAAGGCTCTTTTAGACCATGCTTTCAGGCTCTGTAATACGTAGGAAGGTCACGAGAAGGAACTAAACAACAGCAAAATGATCTTCAACGGAATGGCTACTCCAAAGCGATGGTGGAACAGACTTTGACTAAAAGACAGTAGGAGCCTGCCAAGCAAGGAAGAGAAGTCGTCACAACCAGTGCTTTCACTTCCCTACATCAGAGGGTTTTTGAAAAGGATAAGAAGAATTTGGTCCAGGTAAAACATGAGAACCAGCTTCAGATCCGGAAACACTATCCGTAACAGCCTCATGATAACCAAGCCACCAAACGCAGACTGCGATTCCAAAAATTGTATTTACCGGATACCCTGTGAGTGCGGAAAATCCTATATCGGTGAAACTAAGAGGCCATTGAAAGTTCGCATTGTCGAGCACAAGAAACACACATAGCGAGAGGAAACCAGCAAATCAGGAATAGCAGAGACTGTTTGGACCCATCAACATAACATCGAGTGGTCCCGAGCTGAGATCATACACAGGGAGGAACATTGTTTTAGAAGGAAATTCAAAGAAGCCGCATATATATTGTCCAATATTGTATTCAGCCAAGCTAGCGCAACACATGGAAACCCATAATCAAGCGAAAAATGGCTAACTCCCTCCAAACTTTCACCTCCCGCTAAACCGTTGAAGCGGAAAAAGGAAAGCGGAGATAAGTGAAAGTACTCGTCTTCGAGTTGATTGTGGATGACAACAATCGAAACGTCGTGAAGTAACTTAGCTTGAAATCTCTCAATTTTTTATTTTTATTTTTTGTTCAATTGTTCTATTTTCACTTTTATTTTATTTCATTTCAGGGTTTTTCTTTGCTCAATTTAATTGTGATTTCCAGCTATTCTTTTTCAATTATTCTTTTAATAATATCAGACAATTGAAGTCCCAACTAATGAAATTCATCATGAAACATTGTCAATCACCTTCAAACAGTTCTATTCAATTAGGTACAAAAGGATTTGAAGCCATCAATAAAAGTCAGATTTTCATTGATTGAGGAATACGCGTTTTCAGATCAATGAAAATCATAGGATATCTGGTTCATCAAATATTTCGAGTATGAAATAACTTCTATTTAACTTTCCAAAACAAAATAATGGTTCTACCGGTGAGACAGTTATCAAATTGTTCGGAGTCTAAGGAGTAAGGTAAGAAGAGCTTTGACGCTCAATTCGTTCAATTTTCGGGCGTGGAGCAGGATGAGACAGACCTCTTCTGTTGGGCAGTGCCTACGTCGAACAGTGTCTTCACCAAATGCCTGGTTAATTTATCAGGCTCTTTTGTCTAAAAATCGGTTTACGACGTCATAAAGTTCATCATCATAAAGAGGCAAAAAATTACTAATAACTTTTGTCTCCAAATAATTTATTACTTTTTATTAGTGATAATGAAGGAAGGAAACTTTCTGTTTCTAATGTTTTGGATTCATCAGTAAAAATATTGACTGAAAAACGCATTTGTATCAGCCGAAATAAAATCTTGTGATATGAGAGTAATTTATGTCTACTGTTTTACCAAATTTTTCAAAAACCTGTCATCATCTCGAAACGAACTTATTTCAGATGACACTAAGTCACAAATACGAAAAATAATAGCGACCGCATGACTTCGCACGGGTGCAATGCTGATAATGAATATACTACACAATGTCTTTATGTACAACGTCCACAGCTTTTTCATCAGTGGACAATATTGACATGTTTTCTTTAGATGTTACTCTTGAAAGAGCGTCATATAATTGGCCCGGTATATACCGCCACAAGGGGTATGTTCCTGCATTTCAAATATAAAATATATTCGAAAATATTCATTTGAATTACATGCTGTGAGTCATATTGATCACATCAGGGACAGATGAGATAAAAGATATATTAAAGGTAATTTTATAAACGCAGCTTTTTCCACGCGGCTGTCGACTTCAATGTAATATTCAAAAATCATTTTTTATTGCACATCTGGAATATGAAATGAACCTACATACAACATTTTAGCCTCCGAAAATTTGGTGTGGAGAAACTGTGATGAAAAATAATTTTGTTTTATGGACACGCCACGGGGGGCGCCCCAGTTGGAATATTTGAAAATCCTTCCATAGTGGGCATATAAAACCGAAGAATCACCTATATAACGAATTTTAGCTTCCTAGGATTTACCAGTGCGGAGAAACAGAGAAGAATGGAGATGAATTCCCTGAAGATTCAAAATAATTGGTCCTTTCGCATTCTTGAATTCATTTTGTTAATATGCACTTGAAATCACGTAATTTTTGATTACCAACGAATATTGTTTTCAAATATTTTCTTATTCATTTATTTCTGATCATACGGAAATGAAGTATTTTGTTTTTAAGGTTTTCAATTCATCAACAGAAATTTTCATTGAATGGAAAAATACATTTGTTTGAAGGTGATTGACAATGTTTCAGTCATCACCCGAAGACGATTGTGGATACCAAAAATCTAAACGTCATGAAGTAACTTGGCTTGGAATATCCTGATTTATTATGTTTATTTTTTGTTTAATTGTTGTTTTTTTAACTGTATTTTATTTCACTGTTATTTAATTTCAGGATTTTTTTTCCTAATATAATTGTTATTTCCCGCTCTTCTCTTCCCGCTCTTCTCTTCCCGCTCTTTCATTCATTCTTTCAGGGATTTCAAATCATTTTACATAATATCAGACAATGGAAGTCGCAACTAATGAAATGAATAGAACTGGCCGATACTTGATGAAGTAGCTTAGCTTGGAATCTCTTAACTTTTCATTTCATTGAATTTTTTGTTCAATTGTTTTATTTTTACTATTTTCACTATTATTTCATTTCAGGCTTTTTTGATTAATGTAATTATACTTGTTATTTACCAGCTATTTACTTTTTATTATTCTTTTTTGATACTTTCAGGGATTTCAAATCATTTTATATAATATCAGACAGTGGAAGCCCGAGCTAAGGAAAAATACATATTTTCATCAGCTCAAAGGAAATCATGTGATATGAGACATATCAATAATGTTGAAACTAAATATTCTAACAATATCTTGAATTTTATTAGAGCCTCTGTAGACCCTACATTTTATTCTATGGAAGAGAGGACATTAGTAGATCAAGATCTTCAGATGACATGGTCTGCAAGTTTTTCCGGGTTTTTCTGCAGCTGAAAAAGCAAATGCGTCACTTAAATTGATGGAGTCGCCCCGGAGGGCCAATTAATGTTTGTTGTTGTTTCATAATTTGTATTACTTTCTTTTTTTATAAGGTTTTATTACATAATTTTTTCACTAAATATTTCAATCATGAAAAAATTGTTTATATGATATTTCATATCATATCTCAAAGGTCATAAATATGTACAAAATTCATAAATCATTTCTGCAATCATTTTGTTTCGAACGGTACTGTTTAGATTTAGAACTATTCTGTTCTATCTGCAGGTGTCCCACGGAAACCTTCATAATGACCGATATTCTGAAAATCCCATATTAAACCGGTTTGGTTGATAATCGCCAGATTTCATTCATATCAAGAACACTTCAATCACCTTGAGACAATTTCTGCAATATAAAAACAACAACAATGAATCGAAAAAATAAACAACATTGACTGCTTTGCAGTTTCAATATAATGAACGAATTTATTTAAAAAATAAGGGTTAGGATTTTACTTCACTTTTTGAATGTACGCTATTTAGGTACTCAAAATGCAAATTCACTATGATAACTAATCGATAATTATGTTCACCAGATGTGACTGGTAATGTTTATATGAAATTGAGAATGTAATTTCATGGGAAGAATTTGAAATGGAATGAACAAAACTACGTGCACAATAATAGGGTCACAAAAGTTTATGTATCTGAAATTAGTGATACAACGAAGAGTATAATGACACATTTGCTGACTGAAAATAATAATAACAAAATACCTCAGGGATTACAAGTTATGATCGTTGTTTGGTTTGCCATGAAAGTTGAATTCGATTCAGGTTCGACCAAAGGCATGCAAATTGATTATCCTTATAAACAGAATGATATTGAAAAATGTCAATATTTATGATGTCTACAACGTTTTCAGGAAAATTAGGAAATTGGGAATTAGAAAAACCATGTGGATTTGGAATCACAAGGAAAAAAGGCACAGTAATATTTCTCCATTTTCACAAGATGAATAATATTTTTCACAAAATTTTTTATGTACCTACAGTTTTCAGTTGCGATTATGACTCGTTTCAAATTATTCCAAGTATAGTTATCAGTATCCTGTTTTTGTAGATTATTTCCCCAATTATTGATTTGAATAAAATATATCAATGAAACCCTAAAAATATTCGAAATTTTTCAAAACTCAATGAATATATTGAAGTCATTCTAGTTATTTTAGGAATATTTCATTTCTTATAGAAATTTATGTTCCTGGGAGAAATGACTTCATATATTCGATGAAAAAAACTTCACGTCATAGTTTTCCAGGCCGTATAAGGGGGTGAAAATGGGATGAAAATGTTAAAAATATTCGTAACATGAAAAATCGACTTTTTACACCTACAGTATTGGGATATGTTATTCCTGAGATCTATTCGACAGAAAAAACTTCACGTCATAATTTTCCAGCCTGTCTGAAGGGGTGAAAATATTAAAAATGTCGTAACGTAAAAAAGCCACTTTGTACACCTACAAAATCGAGAAAAAACTTTACGTTATAGTTTTCGCGGCCGTCTGAGGGGGTGAAAATATGGTGAAAATATTAAAAAATGTCTTAACATGAGAAATCAACTTTGTACACCTACAAAATTGAGGCATGTTATTTATGATGATCTATTCGACAGAAAAAACTTTACTTCATAGTTTTCCAGGCCGTCTAAGGAGGTGAAAATAGGGTGAAGAAATCGACTTTGTACACCTACAAAATTGAGACATGTTATATCAAATGGTGTTGATAGTTAATGGTGAAACTGCAAAATATGTCAAAAACCTGCACCATAACTTATGAAATGAGTTTCATAAATGAAATTAAATAATCAAATCTCAAAATAATGTGTCATTCAAATTGCTTTATGCAAATTCCATCCATTTTCTGAGAAAAACATCAGTCACCCTTCTGTGACACTCTTGAAGATGAAAACACTGCACCTCTTTCAGTTTTTAATATATACAACTTTTTTAGAGACTATAAGTTGAATTTGAATTGCCTCTACCATTGAAATTATGGGCAGAAACCATAGAGCTTATAAACATTCTTGTTCGAAAGTATTCTATTTTAAATTATGATGGTTTTGAGAAAAAAATATAATGATAAACTCTAAATATATTTCTAATTTTTTGTAAAACTCAATGAAGAAATAACACAGTTCTCGATTTTTTTCATAGTCCTAATTATATCGTAGATTTTCTCTAAAAATTTTCTTTTTTAAAATTTCCCGAGAACACCTTTCAGTATTACGAAATATTTACATTCAGGTAAAAAAAATCAAAAATATATCCCAGTATATTTTTTCTCAACATCTGTCTCTCTTTGTCTCTCTGTTGTATTAGCCGTTGCATCCGGGCAGGCGTATTTGGCCAGTTCTCCTCCTGTTACATGACACTCATGTAGCAGTAGCTTCGACCAAGGATGCAGTTCGTTCTGCCTCACTATTCTTGTTCTCCCCTTCTTCTTTTTTTCTTTATGTTGTGTCTTTCTTTCGCTCTCTTTTGTCTTTTTTAGGGTGGTGGGGGAATATTAATAGTTTCACATATCACATATAGATTTTTTTTATAAGGTACATGCAGGGTTACACAATATGTTTTCTTCAAGGGCAGGGGTACCTTTCTCCTTTCCTATAATTCCATTTGGTTGTGTAACATAATTCGAATCATCATTTTTTATTAATTTTTGTGTTTAGATTGCTAAGTAATCTTGAAAGTTACAGATATGGAAGAGTATTTACCTTCAGATAATCATTTATGAATGTATTATAGTTTATTTTTATTTTCACTATCTTGAATATCACATACTGGTTATGTCATGAAAAGTTGCAAATTCAAAACATGATTTTCATCAATAATGAAGTTCTGGAGCTGGTGAAAAGTATACTTTTTCCCTGTAACTTCCATTATACATATGGCCAATATATAAAACATTTTACATTATTCATTTATTCATTTATTTTCAAAGGAAAGCCACCGGGACTAATCCAGAAACAGTATCAACAAATGTAATTGAATCATGCTGATAAGTGAACATTTTACGTAATGATGAAAGTTATAATTTAAGTTAATCGTAGTAGCCAGAGAATAAAATATTTTTTCAGTTTGCTCACAAAGATTGTAAAAATATCAATGTGTATAATATTGAAATAGAATTTTAGAATTTCAACTCTCTAGACTACGGCGCAATGGAAAATTAATTTGGAATTAGTAATGACTCTTTTCTCTGCAAAGTTTTCATTCAACTCTCTGAAATCCAAAAAACGGCCTTCTGTTCAATTAAAGTCCTTCTAGTCAATCAGTTACCGATGTAACTTTCTTGGCAGAAAACAGATAGACTAGTCAATCGTATAAGGTATCTTTCCAAGGGCTGCTTGTTTGTATGGAATTAAGTTACTTTTTCCTTGAGTATTAAGTCTAAAAATATCTGTCTGAAAAATCCAATAAAAACGCTCCGTTTCGATAGTGCTACCTAGGGTGTGCAATAAAAATATTGAGCATAACTTAGTTCAGGAGACAATAATGACACTATTCAAACTAGATTTACAATAACAGTTATTAAATTTAAGTAATACCATGAACTATGCACATTGTTGACTGGAAATGCCCCAGGGATTATAAGTAATGATCGCTGTTTGCCTTGAAAATTGAAATCGATGTAGGTATGATTTTACTATACACCCCGTTCACATGCGATTCAAGTGGATCATCTCCAAGGAAATATAGAGATAATGAAAAATGTAAACATTGATCTATGGTGAATTTTCAGTTGATATCGAATAATTTCGAAGCAGGTAAATCTCATTTGAACAACGAAATCTAAAGGCAAATACTTCATTCTAAAAATTATGGAACAACTTTCATTTACACATTCTAACTCACCTGCCGAGTATTCCAAAGTAAAAAGCATGAAAACTGTGGTGAGGAGCACTGATTCACATTGTGAATACATTTTTCTTGACGCAATATTTTTGAACACAATGTCACATATTTTGTACGCGCTTAATTCCGCGCGCGGATGTAAAGAGACTGACTGTCAACAGGAGGTGTAACCACGCTGTGTGAAAGTGAGATAAGAGTGTAAAGATATTTCGATCCTCAATTGTAGACAACCTTCATTACGGCTATTGATGTAACATCATAGACCCAGAGCTGCATCATTCAATATTAAAAAACTAATTAATACAGTTTATTGCATGATTTTCACTATAAAGTATTTTACAAAAACCGCGACATGTGTTTCGCTATACAATAGCTTCCTCAAGCTTGAGGAAGCAAGGTAGAAAATGATTTTAACCGCTACCTCAGGAGTCCACTGTATATATAAAAACTGCGTTTTTCTCTGAAAAAGTTTTGCGATATTTTATGTATTCTGTTTGCAGGAATTGATTGATCAAAGTGGGTTCTAGAATGTTCCTGAGGTGGGTAAATAAATTACAAATAATTTTCTGCGTTGAAGTTATTTTTTTTCTTTGCTCAAGCTTGAGGAAGCTATTTCCGGAGCTGTTTCCGAATAGAAAAGAGTAATATATGCCTATTATGAATGCAAAATGCTGCCAGACTGCCAAAACAGAATAATGATTTCTTTGTGAATTGTCACAGATGGTATCGGCGGGTTGATAACATTTTCTCAGGTCCACAATAGTTTTGAATCCTAAATAGGTCGCAAACAAAAGATGTTTTGAGCCTTCAGGTCATTTTATACCTGCAGTGACGTGCATTCAGATATTCAATAATAAATACTCGTTAAAACTAATAACTATGTTTATTTATGTACGTGAATATATACCATTATTTTTATTGTTATAACATTTCAATTTGGAATATTTACATAATAATAAATGGGTATGTTCATTCGAAAATATATTAAGTATAGGCAAAAATTATGGTATGTTTTTCATCAGATGAATCCGACTGATTTTCATCGAATGTTATGATTAACGGTTGTGCAATTTCCGTAACAGAATGTTCTGATTGTAACATGCAGTCCTCTTGTTTTATAACAATTTCAATACATTTTAGCAATTTTTTGGAATCGACAATTTTTAAGGACCCCTCAAAGAGTAGGTATTTTAACATTTTTCATTTTGAGTGACATGTTTCTTTTTGCAAAAATACCCTCCATTTCCCTCCCTTCGATACGAGGGGGGTTAAGTTAGTAATGACAAGGGAGCAGATGCAATAAAATAATATTTGGTTTCTGTGCTAACTTGATGACTGAATATTCCGTGAAAGGGGATTAATTTCAACATACTATGAACAATAGTGTTTTCCATTTCATAAAACAAAATTAAGGGTGTCTCCAGAGGCTCCAATAAATTGAAGACATCGCCAGAACGCTAAGTGACACGATTATCGTCAAACTCAAACCAGTCCGTTTCGTCTTTGACCAATGCGTAATAATTACCAGATTCAACGCCAGAACCACAGTGAACAATGACTGCATGGAGAATAGGAAATGCTAGTAAGAGTTCCAGGAAATCACACACATTTTTGCTACCTCTTGAAAATTTACTACAAAATAAACAAGCACCAAACTCTTACAAAGAATCGAAATAAACGAACTTTTCGAACTAGCAGACCACTATTATAATCTCCATGCAGTCATTGTTCAGTGTGGCTCTGGCGTTGATTTTGGTCTTTATTACGCTTTTCTCAAAGACGAAACGAACTGGTTTAAGTTTGACGATAGTCGTGTCACTTAGTGACAAATTTTGTTTTAGAAAAGAGAGGACAGGTGGATCAGGTGGTGCTGCAGGTTTTTTTCCAATTTTTTTGCAACTGAAAAAGCAAATGCACCACAGCATCACTGGAATCAATAAAGTCGCCCCGGAGCCCCAATTAACTTTTGTTATCATTTCATAATTTCATGATTTGTATTACTTTTTCGATGACTGAAGTTTTTTCAATCATACTTTCACAAAATTGTATATTTTCGATGATGCTGCTGAATGATATAGGTACATACGCTTCTCTCTATGCATTAGTATCAGTTAACATTCTTTCAAATTTCCTGGAATGATAGCTTGCATCATTCACCACAATCAGATAGTGAGGTAAAACGTTTTACCTTTGCTCAAAATATTCTTCAACACATCGCCATTCATGCCGTATCTATAGTCCAACCAGGTAAACTTTTTATCGTAGAAACATTTGAGCCAAATAATTTATAGGTCTACAAAATTAACTGACATTCAAATTTTGAGGGTATAGTTTCAATGTATAACCACAAATTATCAAAAATGCCGGTAAAGATATTAGCACTGAAATTTTATTATTTCCAGAAGATTGTTCAAAATCATGTATTACATGATATTCAATGAAATGCCTGATTCATGCATTTCATGCATACATTACTATAGTAACAGTTCTCAGAAAATACAAAAAATCGAAAATAATCTCGAATTCGAAAATTTTGTTTCAATCATTTATGTTCAATTTCACCAAAAAAATGTGATAACTGCAATTTTATTCAGTTTGAAAGTTTATTCATTGAATTAAAGTTGCATTCATATCATAGAAAATGTCATTAAATATAAATATACATGTGAATCGTACTATTGAATTTAGATACTTCAATCAGATTGAGTTATTATTTATAATATTTTGAAATATTATAAATACCTCATCTTGAATTTTAATCACTTATCCATCAGTTTTTGTTTCTTTGATGCATTATTTCATCGTTAGATTCGACAAACCTTTCCGGTTCTAGTTGATCTTCGAAATCTTCTTCTTCGTCTCCAATATTATTTCCAGCTGCAGTGGTTCTTCATCCACAATTCCATCTGAATCCTCAACTTCCTCGTAGGTTTTTTTCTTCCATATTGTTGCAATTTTCCGAACTACGACAATATGAGCATAAATTTGTGCGTTTCAAACCATATTTTCGACAGCCAAATTATCACGTCTGCAGCAAATAGTTTCAAGTAATACTTTCGGAATCAATTTCTTTTTTGTGAATTTGGGCATAATTCCACGTTGATGTTGCTTCCAGCCCCAACCTGTTGCTATCAGTTCGTTACCAAACCGAGTTTGAAGCTGATATAATATGCCCTTTAACAATGATGTTCTGCTGCTCCTTCTGTGGGTGGGAGGTTTGTCAAAATGAGAGATAATTTAAATTTTGCCAAAAGATATTTTTGAAATCTCAATTGATTCAGTGTTATTTTTACATTTTTGCATTTATAAATAGATTTGATTGATTGTAATCCATTTTTATAACTTCTTTACTTGCATCTTTCTTATAAAAAACATTGGCCAAATTTGACATATTTGTAGCATCAAATGATGAATTTACGATACTTTTTTTTTCGGGCAAATTCAGATGTTCTGTCGCAACCGAAAAACAATACAGAAATGCAACAATATTTTTGACGTATTTATATTTGAAATTATTTGAGAAAATAAATGTCATGCTAATTTGAATTTAATTGATTCAAAAGGACGAAAAGATCAATATTTTGACCCATAACAATGACAGTTTTAATAGTATCTCTGGCAATTTCTATGGAGGTCTTAATTATGTCAGCGTCAGCATCATCTTCTACTTATTTACAGGAAAACCCTTGTGACTGTAATCTTTTCATTGAAGTTTTCATTATTTTGTCCTTGTTTTTCCCATTAGGACTTATAGTTTTGCCTTTTTGCCTTTTAACATTTTTTAAAAGCTTCAGCCCTTGTCTATAAATCGTATATACCGTTGTGTTTACTAGAGTATACATAACCTCTGTTTAACTAAATTAATAATTTTTAAAAATAATTAAAAATAAAATATATTTGACAGTGGTAATTCAGAAAGAGAGATTGAGCAGCCTTCTGCGACAAATTATGAAGTCATTAGTACGTTAATTATATTTTTTAATCAAAGTATGCATATATCTGTGCATTAAGCCCACGTATATTTGGTCTGACTCGTGAGTCAGTAAATGTAAAATCTACTCTCTTGGTAGATTAAAATTCACACATAGCGTAAAATATATTTAAATTTATTGAAAATTAATTTTGATTTCATTCTAATGAAATATAATGCAATGAAATACTTGCTTGAAGAATAAATTTCATGACGACTGACAAAATTGTATTTCAAAATCAGATGACAGCGAGTAGCATACGAATGTTTTTCTTTTTTGTTATCAAGCAGTACATCAAAAAATTAAATAAATAATAAATTTTATAATGATGATGGAATTTATATAAAAATATTTATTAGTGATATTCATAATTTAAAATATTGCAATAACTAATTGTGTTGTTTCTGCAACCAAGTGTTGCCTAACCTTCCACTTCACTATACCGTATTGATGATAGTTAACGTATGTATTTGTGGAGATGCTTCCACACTGTGTCTGTAGGTGGCGCAGTGGTACATCCCACTGAGTCAACTGCAGGCAAAACTTATGTTCCAGTTGGAATGAATTTTTCATATTTTTAATGTATATCACATCCACTCACGAAACTATCATATTATGTATCATTTACTGGATCATGACGTCACGAAGGTAGCTTAAGATGGCTTCGTGACTCTGGAGTGCTTTTGGAGTATGTTTTGCTATCACCGGTCCTGTAATCTGTCTTCTCATCAAATATTCAGGATGTTCACTTTTCCTCACATCTAGGGTGTATATTATAAATATTTTTTTGTTTTTTCAACTGTTTTTCCGGGTTTTGTTTGTATCAGAGAAGATCCAATTTTTTGTGGTACTGAACGGTGTTCTTATATCATATTTGTTTAAAAAATCTGTTTTTCAGTTAACCAGCTATGGCACCCCTATGAACGACAACCCTCAGAAGTCGAAGCTTGTGCGAGCTAAGAATTAACGAGGTCTTACCTTATAAGGTGTGATTCCTTATGTGTGATATTTTAGTTATCTTTGTCCAAACTTCAAATTTTTCTGATTGTGGAAGGCTAGACACCCAAAACAATATTTCGAAAAATTTTGAGAAACATTGAAGGTTTTGAAAGAATCCACTAAGCCATGTTTATTCATCTAAAATGATGAAGTGTTATGTACATACAAGATGTTCAAACTAGATACGACACCTTTTAATAAAATATGAATTTGTGAAACATAGCATTATCATTCCAAATTTGTACATTTTTGTAAATTTATAACTACAATTTCTTTGCAAAATTAAGATAACATGATATCGAGTGGCTACTTAAAAGTATGTCAATTTCTTATTTGACCTTAAAGTTTATCTGAAATGATACTATTTGAGATATCTTCATAACTCCTCCATAGTGACAACAAATATAAATTAATTGATTCAAAAATAATCATTTAGTTCATCCAATGATATTTTGAATCTTACAACATGAGGATATTGGTTTCACTTTCATTCATTGTGGTTTGTACAATATTCCAATATGTACAATCAGGAATAATTTTTGACAAAGTTGGGGATACTTTCAATAGAATTAAATGTGAAGCTATATCTATAAGAAACAAAATTTTCCACGGTGTCCATTCTAACCAGCCTTGTTATGAGAAAGAAAATGGTATCGCAAATAGGGAAAGTTCTAATTCACCAAAACCAATTAATGCAGCCGAAAGTAGCGGAGGTCATGGAGAATTAACAAGTACTAGAACTGGTAAGTAAAATATTTTTTCGAAATAATATGTCAATTCGACTCGTGTAACTATAAGTAGATAGGTGCTGAACTGAACAGTTATATTTGTATTCAACTTAAGGATGAAAGCTTATAGAAATGAGTGGCAACTTACTCCAAAAATTGAGAATCTGATTTCCATTGCTGTCATGAAATATCGTAATTACTTTATTGTTGTCCTCATAATACAAGATATTTTTCAAAAATATCAAATCAATATGAGTCTGAGAATGGTTTAAAGAAGTTATACAAACGTATTAGAGAAAAAATATTTCTGAATAAATTCGAAACGGTCACCTCTCCTAACTTCCTCTCGCGGTAGGATTTAATAAGGACCCGCTAGATAATAACAACCCTAAGATCAATATCACGATGAATATTGTGCTTTATCTAATATAAATATTCGTGAAAGTTTTCTGAAAGAAAAAAGAATACAGAAAGACCCCCACTAAATTCATCCGAACGATCATCTGCACACCGGTTTCGTTATATTAGTCCTCGTCAATGTAGGAGACTCTCATCAATGGCTCATATAGTTTCATCATAGCGAAGTTATACCCCAAAACCAGTCTGTATGTCACAATTCGATTGCTTTCAGCCAGGTTCTGCTACTGGACGAATACAAAAGCCCTGCAACAATTTTCTCTTTGGAAAAATTGTCACAAATATCTCTCGTATGATAGATATATCAACAGATATACAGGGTGTAACTAAATAAGTATCAAACATTCAAGGAGGTTATTCCTCATCGAAAAAAAGATAGGAACTTTCACATAAAGAAATTCCATTGGAGCATCCCTTGTTAAGATACAGCCCCTTAAAGGGGGTACATAAAATGTGTATAACAATTTTTTTCAGAAGCACTGAAAAGGTTATAATATTGAAATCAACCTGACGTTTTGTACTAGCCAGTAATTTATTTGGTTCACCGCATGGTTGTGAGGGGTGGAAAACGCAACCCCTACAATTAATTTCCAATGTAACTTTTTGTCTTATTATTTGTTTACCATTTGAAAATTTATTTCCGACAGCCTGTTTCATTATAAACAAAAAATATCTCAGGGGTTTTTTGACCAAAATAAACCAGTTCGCACCAAAAAATTATTTTACAAACAACTACAGAGATACATCGTCATAAATGCGAAAATACGAAACTAATCTATATAGTAGGTCGCTATTAGCGTTAGTGACAAATAAATTGGTATGATGCTGTCAGTTTGTGAATTTTCGAAATTGAATTATTACTAATTGTGTGTTGTTCTGTTCTTAATTTATTACCTCAATAATTCACTTGTCATTAAAATGGCATACACAAATGAGGAAATGGCTGATATGCATTACGTTTACGGTCTGTCACAGGGAAATGGGTTAGGTTAGGCAACCACTTTCACATAGAATATTTGCTCGACTTCATCAACTATTACGAGAATATGGTTCATTCGATAAAAGAACG
>WOGJ01295046.1:0-13341 GCA_015342185.1 Leptinotarsa juncta
TTTTTCAGATTATGGAAGGTAACAATTACCCAAAAAAAAAAGTCGATAAAAACAGAAACATATATTTGTATTAAGAAAAGAAATATTTCGAGAAGAAAACAGTTGTTATATTTGAATAAGCGTACCACATGTTAAGAACAATAGTAACAATAAGATGCTCTTCATGAAGTATACCCCAAATCCGATATCTCTCTTAATATTTCCATGAAGTACTCATACATGGAAGGTAAATACGATTAATATATTGAATCCTACTGTAGATTATTATTGAAATATCAATATATTAGCCGGTAACAAGGAGTGGAATATTTTTTATAGAGTTGATTTATCGAATTGGAATTTGCCTGTAGCGGTTTACTCATATGGAGACTTGATACTGAATTGGAACTTGCTATTTTAGTAGATGTGGAAAGTGCTGTAAACCGTTAAATCCGTTACAATCCATTTTAATTCAAAATCACCCCAACTCACCGACAAGTACTTAATAGACAGTGGGGGTAATTTTATGATTTTTTTTTAAATTTTGATAGTGCTTCGTCATCCAAAATGGAATGGAAAAAAGTTAAATCGATAGCATTTACCGTTATCGAGGTACACGACTGTGTGTTTGTCGAAGCTAGTGTGACGTCACGAGATATGAGCGATTGTCGGTACAGCGTCTAAACCTTCAGCGAAGCATGTTATGTTTGGGGTTCGAATAAAGATGTATTAAGTACAGAAAAGTTTTATCAAGGCAGACACAACAAATTTACCACAGCTTGATTCATTCGTGAGTATGAAATATTTCAATGAGGGTAAGAACTGAATGTTTTTATCAACTTCAAAGAGAATTCAAATTAAAATTTTTACAGCCATCCGATATAAAAATGAAGCGAAATAAAAGTGAACACACTGAAATGTTTAGGTTATAAAGTTTGGTCGACTCTGTTCATCAATATTTAAAAATGGATTAATATATCACTTCAAAATAAATGTGATGTATTTACATTAACATGAACTCCTCTCACCACATAGCTATTTGCAAAGCTTTAACTTTTTCATTTTTGAAAACAGTTACAAACTGTTTTTTGGTGCATTTTGGGTTCAAAAAGTACTATACAATACAATACTCTAACAATTGCAAATGCATTCAACATTTAGACTGCTTACAGAAAAATTACGATTCTTAACCGGCTCCGCATTTCGTATATCTGGTGACGTCACACTTCTTTTCGCTAAACCACTTCATTGAGACTGTTTTTCGGAGCATCGAATCTCCTCAGAGAAATTTTTTGTCGCCAGTATCCTTCAAATCACTCTCCGATTCCTTTCAGGAATTGAAAAAAAATTAAAATAGGCCTATTCTGGTTTGGTGATGAATATTACTTTAAGTGATAGCTAACTTGGACAAACAATCAGTGCGACACTGGAAAAGTGTTTCTCGAACTTCAAGTTCCTCCTCAAACCTATACGAAAATCATTTATAGCCATTTGTTATAAATGAAGGTTTTTAATCTCATTTCAAAATAAAAAATCTAGTGTTAATAAATAATTTTGCTTTTGACCTTCAATTTATTAAATTGAAATTTTCATCTCTTTTGGATTTTGAAAGTCAAAATGATTGTCATATTATCTGGTATGTACTTCACAAAAATCGAAAAAGTCGAAATTTTTAATTTCGAATTCGACAAATGAATAAATGGACAAATGAATAAATAATAATAAATTTTCTCAATATACACCTGTACTTTTTATCTTCCCGGAATCATTAGACATTGGAAAATTATATATGAATGTACGTGTTCCATCGAAAACCGTTTTTATCAACCTTTTTTAGTTATGATGCACTATTTGGAATCTTTGGTGTAGTAATGAATATTACTTGAATTCTTTCTGAATACTAAACAGTTATTTTTAACATCTCGACACGTGTTTCGATCACCAATTGATTATTTTCAAGAGGAAGATCAAGCTAAACTGAACAGTTTGATCTGAATTGATAGTTTTTGAGTTATTAACGAAAAGCTGAATGTCTTTTTTTCCTTCTTGATTTGTTACTAACAATTACAATTCTTGTTTACCGTAAAATCAATATGAAACATTTTTCCATACATATTGGTGATATTTTCAGGAGTTTAATGCTTATTTAACACAAATTTCAACTTGTTAACTTGAAATTATATGACTTTCTCCACCGGCCATTGAATTCGGGTACATCAGATCACATCAAACCGCACCATTTTGAATTCCAAACTCTGCTGAACACCAAAGTTGATCATTTTATGGGCTACATTAACAATATATCAATCAATATGATCGATACAGAATACCGAAGTGACAAAGAAAATCGCCATCGTCCGCCGCACAAAAGTGACCGGTACTTGATAGCCGTGACGTTACCCTCGAAGAATCTTCGTATTATCGTTTCTACATTCCATTTAGCTCGCAATGTCCTGAACCGAACCGTTGAACAGGTTAATACCTGTTTGTATCTCGCTGCAGCTCGAGCTTAGGATATATATTCGCGCGCCCACATGGAAAAGTTTCGCTCATTATATTGAAATTCTTATAGTCCAGCAAAAGTTTCACCTTTGATTTGCGGGAACCATCAAAAAATAAACTTATGCGTGCAAAATGAATAATCGCACTAAAGTGAAAAATTCACTTCACTTCTCAGTGACCTTTATAAAAAAATGAAGTTGCCAATAATTCCTTTCTGCTTTCACAGAAGGAATAAGTAAGATTTTAACTAAATTTAATCGCAGTTTTATCATCTCCATGGAATTACAGAGAGTAATAATGACTATAGTAACCTAAAATCGAAAAATAATGGAATAGCCAATTCATAGGATTCATTCTTTACGAACAAACAGTGACACCACTAAAGACTGCTTCATAATAAATATGGGATAGGAATAGATAGGATGAGATAGATACACTGGAAATTTGACTTTATAGTTATTTTTTCTAAGATCTAAGTTAGAGTATGGCTCTTTGTTATGGAATCCGGTTTACGACTGCCAAAAACGTCAATTGAGAGCGTACAAAGGAAGTTCCTAAAATACTTATGTCTAAAAGTTGATGGTTAATACCCCACGAGAGGCATCGATCATAACATATTGTTGACACGATTTGATATGACTTCTTTGGAAAATAGGAGAGTTATTCTATTGAGGAGCATCACACACAAATATTATGCTACGATCACCATTGAATTTTATGTGCAGTAGCTTCAATAAAATCTGTGAACACTGCGATATTCATTTCGACTCTCTGAACGCCTTGGTATCTTGTATTCATAATCTTATGTAATAATACTATAAATAACTATTGTGTCAGTACTGTAACATTGCATGATTTGTAACTTTTTGTGTTATATACTCAATTTTTCATTAATCTTTGAAATTCTACTTATACGAATATTTGATATATAATTTGTTTCAGCATTTACTTTTATACATTTCTATATTCCATTATTTTTAATATTTATTCCATATATACTCCTATTGGAAATAAATCGCTTTTTTTGAAAAGTGATTGGTATCACAATTCAGGTATCACGTGCTATTGAGTATGGGCCTGTCAAATGTATTTTTTCAAGAAATTTTCATAAAAACGGGTTTGCTTCTGTAGATTCCTGAAAATGTTTTAAAAATAATTGTTCAATTTGTATGGTCCAGAAAAGTTTTTGTATTTTTTGAACCACTAAGGAAATCGGAAAACTTGCAAACGCTTTATAATTATTTGACAGTGGAAGAGACGGTTCATATATTAGTTCTACTAATACAAGGTATAAGAGGGTTTCATTCAACTTTGTTTTTCATGATGAATATCTGAAAAAATAATAATTTTCTTGGGCTATATTATATCGTAAAGAACGTTATTCGGCTAAAGTCGCAGAAACCGTTTGTGGCAGTTCGAGTTATTTCCATTCCTCCAGTTTTGTTCTTGATACAAAAGCAGTGCCGCATTTTCTTGTTTACTAATAGAAATGGTTAGCCGCCAATAGACGTCACCGGATTCCAATTTTGGTCCATAATCATATTTACAAATTTGAGTTAGAATGTTGATTAAATTCTCCTTCAGTTCGATACAGTTTATTAACAGTTCTCTTTTATGAATAGGATATATATGACAAGTAGTAATGAATGGTTATTTTCTTGATAATTAATTATACCAGTCGTTACATTACTGTTTGTGTAATTATATCTAGTGAAAGGTTAGTATTATGTTGAGAGTTTTGATATAATATGTTTTTACATTGAAAAACTGAACTTTTGAGAGATTGACAAAGGTTGTATGACGGGTGGGTCATCGAAAATGTACCACAACTGCCAAGAAAAGAACTCTCGCAAAATCCAAAAGTACATTTAGTTTATATTGTGAGTGATCTTTCAGGTCAGATGGTAAGAGTGTGGTTCTACCAAACTCTGAAAACCTTGTTCGGTCCGTAGCGGGGCAGGCACAAAGTATATGCTCTGCTGTTTATTATTTCCCAAACAGGGGCGACACACGCTGTCTTCCGACAGTCCAAGTCTCTGTATATTATGATTCAGATGACAGTGACCTGTGAGGAAGCCATTTAGACATCGTAGTTCATCCCTTCTATAATCCAACAACTGTTTGGTTTTAAGGTTCGATAGGTGAATAAATGCCTTGGAGTGAATCTTTCCTGGAAGATTTTGCAAGAAATATTAAAATCTTTTTGCCATCCAGGTGTTCAATGTTTGTTTGACAAAACTAAAAGCAATATCAATGACAGATTCTGGTCCGATGCAGCTACTTGCAGCACTCTTCTTTGCAGGTTGATATCTCTGTCCTGGGTCTGCATCTGAAAACACCTGCATCAGAGCCTGAAGGTGAATTTGATCCATCTGTGAAACAATAACTATCTGCTCTTAATATTTCCTTCTGCCGGAGGATCCAGTACTTTCTACTCGGGAAAAGTACTGTATAATGCAGTCCGTAGTTGACAGTTGGATGCATAATGTCAGAGGTCATTTCCAGAATGCTGTGACTTCCACTGTCAGCCAGCAGTCTAGTGTTCTCTGCATTATATTGCTTTCTGCGATGTGCACAAGTGTATATGCAGTCCATCCAACCCTACTCTCCAGAAACATGTGAAGAGGAAGTAGTTCTAGAAGGATCTCAATGACCGCTGACGGTGTGGAACCGATGGTACCACAGATAGCCTGTCTCTGTAAGCCAGAGAGATTTGCCTGAGCCGTTTTCTGTAAATCCTTCGGCCACCAGGCAATTGCTCCATAAGTGATCATTGGTCTGACAATCGTCACATATATCTAATGGATTTCTTTGGGACCTAATCTCCAAGTTTTACCACAAATTGTTCGACATGTCCATAGGAACAGTGTAGATTTGTGTGAGTGTTCCAAACGAGTTTTTCATCAAGGACAATGCCAAGATATTTTATCTTCGTTCCAAATGTAATGACCTCACCATTGAGTGGCATTTAATCATCCAATTTTCTTCTCCTGGTGAAGGTGATTATCACCGTTTTGCTGGGATTGAAAGACATCTGTTCCCTCTGGCATCAACTGTGAACCACGTCCATCGTACTTTGAAGGATATTATAAGCTACACTTCCCGACGTGGACCTTGCCAAGATAACAGGGTCATCTGCATAAGCTTGCAGATCTACTTCTCTTTTAACGAGGTCATCAAGCAGACTCTCTATCAGGAGCGACCACAGAAGGGGTCGCATCATGAGGCAGTCCCTGGTGACCCTGAACCTAATGGCCTCGTTTCGAAGAGTCAGTGGTATTTGCAGTTCTGTTTACCATGGCATAGATCCATCCAATTATGGTAGATTCTATGCCTTTTCCAGCCAAAGCTGATCCTATAGATTTATGTAGTGCATTGTCAAATGCTTCTTGTTGTTAAGGATGTTCAATGCTAAATCTGTCGATTTTCCGGTTTTATATGTATACTGTGATTATTCAGGGGGGCTACATATAAAGCAACCTTCCTGATGTGGCGTCTAGTATCCTCTCAAGTCCTTTCAACAGGAAGAATATCAGGCTGATTGTTCGTACCGATTTGGGCTGTGCGTCTTTTCGAACCACTATAGGTATATAAACCACACTTGCTGCCAACCAACTGGATGGTATGTAGTTCCCTTCAGACTAGCCCTATACCATTTTATGAGAATGGGTAAAATTATTGCCAGTCTGTTTTGCAGAAAAACTGAAAATTTATTTTCTTCTCCAGAAGATTTGCAGGGCGTTTAGCGCCCAAAAAAGGGGTAGAAGGATAGATGTGTATAGATATTTATCAAAAGCAATTGCTTTTTTCTTGGAATTAGTAATTACTTTCTTGTCTCAATTTGGCTGCCCTACGTTTGTGCTTTTTTGTTCACCTGGGTTTCCAACACCATACAAATAACACAGATTTTCAACACTAGACCGAAGATGAATCTCTTAGAATAACCAAGAAGATGAGGAGTAGTCAGCATTTGGTATTCAAAATCCTAAGATCCCTATCTTGACACCAAAGGAGAGCAAAACTGTGCTTATTGGTTTAAGTTTATTTGGACAATAAAAGATTGACTTCCGTCACCCACACAGGAGCCTCCACATATGTTGTTCGACGAGACAAGATAATCAAAGTGTATTAGTTTTATGATTTCTTTTACGGTTTTAAGAAAAATATTTCTACAGAAGAAATATAGCAAAAAATATGAATATTCAAAAAAACAGATGAACATTTTGAAACGAGTATACAGATAATAAAGTTTTGTGGATATGGAACTGAAAATTTTCATAATAATTGTTTTTATTATTTCCCACTGACGTTACCACAAAATCCAAATTGATACAATAACAATATTCTATGCACAGTTGCAAAAGTCTCAATTACTATTTGAAATTACATCCCTACATAATTAGACAGAAATGATGTTAACTGATAAACGTCAATTCCGAAGTAATTTACGCCTACTAGGAACACGGTAAAAAGTAGGCGTCAGAGCTGCTTTTTTATTGATTACTCATGGGTAATCAGCAAATTAATTATCGAATCAGAAACAACTCGGTCGTGTCTTGAATCGCATTCAAACCTAAACCGCGCAATTGACAAATAAAATTAACACAATGTGTTAGGATCTTGGTATTTGCATAAATGTGTCGCAGCGGTTGTACAGAAGATTCGTGAGAAATCTTCAGATAGGAAGGAGAAAATAAAAGTGAGGTTGATGACATCGTCAGAGAATGTACGCCAAGAGATACCTACACGTAAAGGTCGGCTCACAGATTGTGAAGCTATGATATCGAGTAATCTGGGTGTTTTGAAAACTATTCATGAGTTGAATATTTAGGTATCTGTGCCATGCTTGATTCACCAGCAAAAAACAATTTTTTAAGGATGTCTTTTATTATAAGAAGTGATCTGACGTTGGTCTCTTGATAACAGATATAAATATAATAATATTAATATAATAGTTCCTAAGAATTACAGACTGATAACATGTTTGAATTCATGTTATAGTTGCTCACGACCACCTTATGCATTACATAATATACATCACTTATATACATAAAACATGAATACTCTCCGAAGATACCTAGTATTCGAATGAACATATGAGCAGAGAGGGTCAAAGAGAGAATTCGCTGGCTGTAAGGAAAACAGTATATGCATAACCTCTCTTTATATTGGATCGATTACCGCAAGGAATCCAAGAAAGTATTGCATTTGCTCAGATGCTTTGCGGAACCTGACAAATGTAAAGTATTGTTATCATGGTACAGTATATATTGTGATGTAATCATCTTAATAATAATGACACTCATTCACGTTCAAAATAAAAAAAAATGATATAAATATAAAAATATATTCAGTACAGAATGATACATATTTTGTGTAGAAAACTCGTATTGCATTGAAATATAGACTAGTTGATGAGTGTAATCTCTTGAACTTTTCGGTAACAATATTATGTAATATATCAAACTCTAATTAAAATTAGTAATTATTAATTTCAGCTAACATTCATTTATGACAAAATACAAAGTATTAAACAGAAAAATGAAACAAATGTAGTTTTCAATAAAATTTTATATAAATTCATTTTTAGATTACTTCGTGAACAAGAAAGTCAGATGAAATACATTCATTCCTACAATTATTGGTATTTGAAATAAAACAAATTCTAAAACATAAATTAAAATCAATTCGGTAGGTTGATCACAACATAACATGGCTCAACAACTGGTTTATAATAATCTCACATTTTCAATTTCTGCATATTAGAACACAGAAAGGTTAAGAGTAAGTACCTACAATAAAAATTGATGGCTGTAGCCATTACTACGTGGTAGAATCATCATGAAAATTGCGAAATAAAACTTCCTATATTTTTTACCACTTGTATTTGTAACTAACGTTACTACAGTTTCGCAATTTCGTCCAATACGAACATTGTATACGTTTGAAAATCTCTGTATAGAACAAAACTGTAGAAACGTTAGTTACAAATACAAGCGGTAACAAACATAGTAAGTTTCCTTTCTCAATTTTCAATCTGAAATATAATACATAATTACTATAAAACAAAATCCTTCACCGCGACCGAAGGGATTTTCATATAGTTTTCACCAATTCCGAATTCCATCCTCTAATATTGCAAAAGAAAATCTGTTGAATTTTTTCAAGAGGTAAAAAAACGATTTTATGGAAATACGTGGTTTTGTTGTTTGTAATTTATTTCGACGTGCGATCAATAATTTTTTGTCGTTGCCTCTATTTTTGGAAAAAATATAGCACATGAGAAATATTGATTGATGTGAAAGATTGAAAAAATAGAAATTTGACCTTCAAATCGCAGGTCGATGAGTCAAATTTACATCCTACATCTTTCAGCTAGATAATGCTGATGGACCGAAATCGATATCTTTTTGAATTAGGAGATATTTTGTTTTAATTTTAATTTATTTTATTGCGACAGTTAAGTCCTTGCGGAGCCAAGAAAAACGCTGTCTAACTATTCCACTTTCAAAATCTACAAAGAAGTCCGATTCTTACTTGTCTTGCTCCATTTCAAAATAATTATCACATATTATGTACCATTTAAAGGAATTCGATATTAATCTTTGTAAAATAAATACGTTAATTACATTAACCATTTCATGCACATGAAAAGTGCCCTCATACCATACAGTTCAAATTAATATCTAAAGAGTTATAGTGATAGAACGAGAAAATGAATAACACGCGTGCTGAAGAAAGATTGCAAATGAGTTGGCTTTATTGTACGTAGTGAATCACTTCGAAGGTCCCTTTTTTGTTTCTTTAAGTACTGACCTTTCAAATTGTTGTGAATTTACTTTTTTGATTGAATTTCATCGCAATTATTAGTTACCAGCTGATGTGACACTACGTAAAGAATATTCTCCAGTTCGTGAAAATGAAGTTAATATCCTCCGGAGTCAGCTCAAATATTTTAAAATAAAACTCCACATTTCACTTCAGGTATACATGCCAATTTATATAAAACTCAAATACAATTCAGAGGTGATATTTTTGATAGCATATCATTTAAGTTTCAATTCAATCTCTACCATTGAATGTGTCTTTTCATTTATAACAACGATCATTCCTTTCGAAACAACTACCTTGGCTAACCTAGAATCAGCGCACAACCAAGTGCAAAACATGCCTGACAGGTATGTATTATCTTACTTTTCCTTCTGTGTTCATTTCACAGAGTGCATTCAATTTCTGAGTAACAGCTAGACTAACGTCCTTGCGACTCGCGTATGGAACGAGTTTGTACATCAACGTGACCTCGGATTGAAAAGTTGTTAATGAGCTCCTGAACGCTCATCAGAAGGCGCTAATTAGGTTAACTTATACTGCAGAGTATCTCTGTTTGCTCTCAGCGCGGTGTTGATTTAATATGCTTTGTTCCAATATTAGTAAAACATACATTGGTTATGTAAAATGGTATCGTATCTTACTAATTAACATTAGAATGTGCATACACCAAGTAGTTCGTTTCATTGCGAAGACATTCTCGAGAGGATAATTCCATGAGTAATTTTCCAATGACGCGTCTAGTTTATAACTTAATTTTTTCTCGACCGGGCACTTTTTTACGAAATCATGGATTTTAACTCGAAATTTCGACTTTTTACTAGAAAAAATGCTTGGCTTGATTATCAGAAACTGTAAAAATTTCAGAAATGAAGATAGCCGCATTGCTCTCTTTACCCCATATGTGAGAACGTGCTGAGAATATGGCTCGCTAATTTGGTCTCCTAGTTACCTGAATCACATTCATCTGCTTGAATCAATTGAACGAAAATACTTAATACAGAATTAATGGAATTTTTCCCGAACAAGGTTTAGATAATAACTTATTACTACACAGATTTCTGGAGGACCGTAGAATTTACCACTCTTACATTTTTATATATAAACTCACAAACTACCCAAATAATTGTCCAGAGTTATTATCTCAATTGAACTTCAACATACCCCGTTTGAACAGCATATGCGAAAGGTCTTTAAACTCGAAATTTCAACTTTAAACTCTAAACTTCAGCTATAAACTAGAAATTACGCCTTTAATAGCGAAATTTCATATTTGACTTTGAAATTTCAATTTTAATCTGGAAATTCGACTTTGAACCCAAAGTTTCTACTTTGAACTCAAAATTAATTCAAGATTAATTCTGAGTTCAATTAAAATTTTGACTTCAATTTCGAAGTTAATCGAAATTTCGACTTTAAACCCGAAATTTCGATTTTAATATCGAAATTTAAGTCGAAATTGATCGAACTTCGAGGTTTAGGTCAAAATTTCGAGTTTTAACATCGTAGTTTACAAGAAACAAATAATAAAAATACGGCTCTCTTGGGCTTTCGTGCTTTTTGTTGTTCCTAAACGATTCATTACATTTTTAGAGATGAAGTCCAAACAAACATGATCTTTGATGTTGATTTTTAGAAGGAACTTTATCAAACTAAGAGGCTTATAAAAATTCTGATGTGTTTTGCTGAAAGTCACATATCTATAAAAGTAACGAATACATTATTCTCATCTGTAAATTGTTATTTTGGCATGTACTTTTCGAAAGCCTTGACGGGTGGCAAAACCAATTTTAAACATTTTAAGAGCAAAAAAACACCTTGTGATAACTCGATTGATATAATTTATTTCATACAGAATTAAGACTGGCAAATTCAATTGATAAACAACGTAGATATTTATGAAAATATATTAAAATATTTAAGCAGGCCATAACAATTTTTATCTGTAGGTACTTATAAATGCGAAAGTCACTTAACACGCATTCATCTCTGTTTCTCCGTACTGGTCAGTCCAAGAAAGGTAAAATTTGGTATAGAGGTGCTTCTTAGGTCTTAGATGCGCACCAAGACAGAATTTTTGAATATTCCTACTGAGTCGTCCCCCCGGGTAAAAGGGGCGCGTTTGCGTATGAGAATTACCTTTTCATCACTGTTTGTCTGTACCGCTATATTTTCGGAGGCTGAAATTTTGTATGTAGGTTCATTTTATGTTGAAGATATGCAATAAGAAGAGATTTCTAAATATTTCAACTGTAGAAGGTGTTTCAGCTTATTGGGCATCGTCAGTAACGGGCAGGCGGTACTCGATTCATTCCTCAAACTTTAAATTTTTTGAATACTTCAACAAAACAAATGAAATTGATAACTGTTTTTCACCAAACAAAAAATTCAATGATCAGAAATGCCATTTGAAGTTGTAATTTATAATGATGTCTAATTATGTACTTTAATTTTTTCAATATCATCACTAACTCAATCACTAATTCAATAAAGTGGAAAAATAATTTAATATGGAATCAATTTCCTCTATAAGACATTGAAGGTAGCATTCGTATATATCAGAAACACCTTGTAACTAAGTATAAACAAATGTTCACCAGATATCCTAGATAGTTTCAGTTGTTTGATTAGTATTGTTTGAAATTGATAACCTCATTGTTGAATTCCCATGAGCTAATTTACGAGAAAGTTCCGTTAGCAATGAATAGCAATTATTATACTAGTATATGGTACCCACTTACTCCCACATATCAAATAACGAATTCTAATTATCATTTTTTGTCCGTCATTCAAAACCCTAGAAGAGTGGCAAGTCAAGAGGTAATTTAACGACAAAAACCGTTAACTTTGATTTTTGTTTCTAAAGAAGTGAATCAATCCAATCTGGCACCTTTGTTCAATATTCTCAGACTAGAATAGTATTCAGAAATTGAAAGTTGTAATGTTAAGGGAATAATAATGAGAGTGTTCACTGTATCCGAGATGAATATTCAAACGAACAACTAAGTCTGTAGTGAGAGTAGAATTCAACGGTTGCTAAAAGATATTCATTGAACGCATATTCTTTCACAGAAGAAGGCTGGTTCTTACTTCTTACGAAAGCAAAGACGTGTCAAAAAATATTCATTGATTCTTCGCATTTGACGTTCCAAGAAAATATATATTTTTAATAAAATCAATATATGAAAATATTGTGAGTTGTTAGATGCAGCTAAATCAATGTGTGAGACGGAAAGTTTGACAGAAAAAAAATTTTATCACCAATATCTTTCATATTCTTCTAGAGAAAAATATGTACGTCATCGAGAGTCATTTTATATAGAAAAATCACTGTTTTGAGACATCCCATTTTCCATACTCTGAAAAAACGTTCGATTCGATAGAAACTCTTTATAAAAGCGTAATATAAATCATAACCGAGTTTATTTTACAAAGCTCTTGCATAATTCAAACTAGTTCGATAAAGTCAGCAAATAAACCGTTTTGCTGATCAAACAAAATCAGAAAAATAAAAGTGTAGTCTACATATTTCGTTGCATTTCGGAAGCACTATGTTCATGTAGTTAAAATTTGTATTCCGTTTGTATTGATTTCTATCAGAAGTATGGCAAAATATTTCGAATATGTGTCCATTTCATAGACTGCTGTTTTAATTCTTATATTTCTTTCATATTGCAATGAAATTACTTAATTAGTGATTGGGTTTACATATTGTTATTATTATTGTTATTTTTGTTGTTATTCAAGCTGTTGTTATTTAGAACAACGGAAGATCCTATATATTTCATTATTTCTCCAGTTAATTAGTCATTTTAGGGTTGAGTTAGACATACGCTTTGTTTCTTTGTTTTTGGATTCTTATGTAACGACAGAGTAAAACATACTTTTGAACGGTGAACATGGTTTAATAAAATTTCAGTTTTCTAAACGGGGTTGAGTAAGGATTTTTAAGATCTTTAAAATGATGTGTTACAAGATAGGGGTGCCATTTAAAATTATTAAGTGGGGGTAGCTAGGGGTAAGGGGTTAAAC
>WOGJ01295156.1:0-11873 GCA_015342185.1 Leptinotarsa juncta
GTATATTTAAAAATTATATCAAAATATAGCTCTCATGAACTCCTAAAACTTTTGTATAAAACATTTTTGTGTATCTCCTTCAACAAACCAGATATTGCCTGTCACATAAAATGTGGGACACCCGGTATATGATTCATAGTATCATTCCTCGAATAAGGCTGAAGTGAACGACAAGTATTTGTAGAATTACTGGGGAACATGGTGAAGTAGCTACATTTGTTGGTGAAAACATCGTAAAGGTACCTAAAAGCCTATTGACGTGAGTAAATTCAGTAGCAAATTTCATGTAAAATTTTGTGGCATTTAGCTTGGTTATATGAACTGTGCTATAATAGCTGTAAATAGATCATCTAAACATTGTGATTTGAAAATTTTTCTATAGTATTTGGAAGAATCACTAGATATATGTATTAACGGGGAAATATAAAAATATATTGTTGATGGGTCCCCCACCAATCTAATCAATCTCTGTTTTTCATTCGGAACCTTCCCGGATATATTTCAAAAATAAAAAGTATTCCTATCTATGAGAGCGGAGACAGATACTTTCCATTGAAATACATACCAATATCAATAATATCTTTAATAGGAAAATTAAATGAAAAAATGGTGAATCTCAGACTTATATCTTGTGTGGACAAAAAAAACTCTTCTACCAAAAACAGCTTGGCTTTAGGAGTTGTAAATTCACAGTTCAAACAGTTGAGTAGTTGGTTGGAGATATAGTAGATGGTTTTGAAGCGAACAGGGTTACCTCAGTAACTATGTATGACCTAAGTAAGGCGCTCGACTGTCTCACATGATTTTTCTTGCAAAAATTTAATACTACGGAATTCAAGATAGTAGGTACATTCGAATTTATCGAGTCATATTTTACAAACAGACAACAAGCAGTTTACTGCGATAAAAATAAAGCTGGTTTTTAAGTAGTCAAATACGGAGTACCTCGAGGGTCGGTCTTGGGACCTACTTTACTTATAATATATGTGAATTATATGTTGTATAACTCACAGTCTTTCTCATGCATTATGTACGTTGACGATGTAACACTATACGAATCAAGTAGTGATAATGATCTCTTAGAGTATTCGATCATGTCCGTGGAATAGAAAGCTGATGAATGGTTGAGAGCGAATAATTTCAAGCAGAATTAAATTTTCGTGTGTCACTTCGAATATTTCATTCCTATATCTGTTATGGTATAAGGCTTTGGGGTAACTCCAGCCTATCTTCTAAAATTTTCAAGTGGCAAAAAAAAGATAATTGTCAGTGTTGGTTTTCGTGATTCTGGTAGAAATTTGTTCAGTAAATTGAAAGTCATGACAATGTTTTCTGTATATATCTACGAGTCTCTTATACAAATTCATAATAATATTGAAAAATATCAATCTATTTCTGAGTTACGTGACTACAACACAAAAAATAACAAACATCTGATATTGACACGGTATAGGCTTACTACATCAGTTAGTAATACCCTTGATTTGAAGTTGTTCAATAAACTCCCAAATGAGGAGAAGAGATGAGTCATAAGAACTCTTTTTACACTATTGATGAATCTAAACTGTGCCACCTGTATTGCTACAGCAATGAGTTATTATGTAGGTAAATTTTCTTAAACATCTAGTTTCTCATCGCATGTTAGTTTTAAGTAATTTTGAACACTTATTCTTATATGTATCAATTGTATGCTTGTTTTATCAGAACAAACTGTATATGTATTGTAACTGTATATGTTCATGTATTGTGACTTGCTACAAATGTTTTCAACATAACGTAGTCAAATAAAGTATCTATCATATTTGTCATTCCCCATCTGCCCGTGAATGAGATAACCAACCGCATATCCGAATCGCCCAATTCCTCGTATAAGGAAAAAAATTCACATATAGTGAAGGTCATGCTTGAATTCGTTCAGGCCAATCTCAACTCTCTACACTGTAGATTAATGGACTGACACCTATCAGAAAACAACTACACCCTTGGCTAGTACCACGAAGGGCGTTGGATTATATCCGACATGTGTCAGTGCACGATTCTTCACAGAAGTTATTCTCGCATATGCTGTTGGCGATACAACTGCCGGAATCGATAATTCAAATTACAGCCAGTCTTCAAGTATGCCCCTGTACTATATGTGAAGATCATCAAACGCTGCATTCATGCTTAGAACCATGGTTGAGCTAATCTATGGCAGGGCGAAACATAGAACCATGTTTCTAGATAATTATGGCTTCTTCAAGTCATTGAAATTTTCCAAATATTCAAGAGTGTATTCGATAAAAATGCTTTCTTTTTCTAAGTGAACGTGCATGGTTCACTTATAGAACTAATGGCTTCAATTCTAAAAAAATGGATAACAACATAACCATTGGCAGTGATAATGGTACAAAGGGCCCTGATGGAACTCACGGACCTTTCAAGTTCTACGGTACGACTAGAAACATCTCAATTTGAAACAGACACTAATCGCTTCTAAAAAATTCACCCTTTGAATTTACACATAGTGTTATTAAAAGAATTGGAATATTTATAATATGAAGAATTGACAAGAAGAATTCTATATATAGCTTTCGTCATAAGTTCGAGATTTTGTGAGGGAAGGCGACACACGTGTAAATGTTTGGTGAAAAATTTTACAATAAAATGTTACTTAAATACGTTATGGATTTTCATCAAGTTCGTCACATTCCATTACATACTTTGAAGTTTTTCATTAATAAGTCCGTGAATACAGGACGTTAAAAAACGTAAACATTAACAAAACAACTATCAACTCAAGCGTGCCACCCAAAAATAAAAATATTTTAGTAGTAAGATTTAACACCTAAATGAAATCATAACTGAGAACCTTTTAAACCCTGGAACATTTTTAAAAACGAGTTTTTAATGCTGTTTCGGCCCCTTTGCAAACATTTCAAGACGGTCATTTTGCGAGGATTTAAATTTGAATCTGATCAAAACTTGGCTATATAGGTATAAGCACGTGAAAATTAAAATTGACAGAAATTCAAAATATTTGACTATTTCGCCAAAATAGCACCTATAGAGCTGAAAATTGGCGTGATTGTCTTTCATTGCCCTTTACTCACAAAAAAAATGTCTACAAAACATATATTTACGCGATATTACAAATGTTCCCGAATAATGAGCAAAATATATTGTTAAATTAACATCCTGCATGAATTCCGGGAAGGTTCGTCCCAGTGATTTGTTCTCCTTGTAAAACAAATTTTGAAAATGGGGCAGCGGTAAAGTTTTACAACATATGAAATGTAATTTACGAAATGATCAAAAAACATTTCTATTGAAAACACTTTTTCCTCACCAGAACAAAAATCCTGTAGCTAGACGTGCATTTAGGATTTTTGTTCCGGCGAGGGAAAGTGTTTTCAATAGATTCATTTCACAGCAGAGGTTTCTGATGCAACTTATCAAACCTATTATTTCACAAGTAATTTTACTGCCTTCTTTATTTGTGAATCGAAAATACCTGTTGATTTCAACGTAGACTTTCTTTCTGCAATATTTAAAAAAAAATATGTAAATTGAGTTGGTAATAAAGCTCTATTCGAGTTTTTGTGATCATAAGCACATTTCTTAGTCCCATAATTTTTTTCACGAGCTAGTCCATACTAAAAATGGACTCATCAAAATTGGTTTCGAAATGAAGAAGATATGGAAACGTTTTCTTATCTTCGCGATATTAAAGTCAATTTTTCCTTTGTGTGTAGCGTGTCATAAAAAAAAATTCATGGCATCATACTCAATTATTCCACTAGTTTTCGTGCAAAATCTAGGCCTTAATATTCGTTAATGACGGTTAATTTTCAATTAATTGGTTCCAGATAAGAGCTACAGAAATGATAAAATAGTCAAAAATCAATGAAATAAATGTGCTGAAATAACTAAAATTGAAAATTAATATTTTATCAAAGTTAATCGAATTTATTCTCATTTAATAGCTTACCTTGGCATTGATTCAAAATCGGAATAGGATATGAGAATCACAAAAAAATCAAATTTCGATTATTGTATTGAAATTCGGATGTACTGTCAAAATTGATTTCTACGCAATTTTTTCGAATTAGCTATTTCAGTGCCATCAACGAAAAGCAAGTTATCGAGAATTTTGACATTTTCGGAGGTTACAGATTCTGGGTTCAAGGCTGTCAATGGGGCTAAGTATTGCAAAAAGTGTTGCCCATAAAGGTCTATGCCTGTACAAAAAATCAAATATCTGCTTTCAAAAATGACTAAAATACAAGGGTGTCTTCATTTCTCGAAACAACCACTCCACTTTGATGAAAAAGTTGAATTACATGGAAACAAATATCTTCGAAATAACTAGTTTTATATGAGCATTGAATTATAATAACATTGTCATATTTGGGTGAAACCACCAATAATATTGCTCGTTTTTAAAAAAAAGTCTAAGTAAATTTATTGAAAACAATAAAGACAAAACTTTGGTGAAGAAGAGATCAGGAGTATATAAACTGACTTGTGGCTTTTGCCCAAAACTGTATATTGGCCAACAGGGAGAACATTTTCCCAACGAATAAAAGAGCGTAGAAGTAGTTTTGTAAATAGAAAGACCAATCCCACATTTCCTAACGACCTATTAGCAGAAGGGCATGAGTTCGATCATGAATACGAAGTGTTACATTTAGAAGAGAAAAGTTTGAAACTCCATCTTCTAGAATGTTTAGAAATCAATAGATTCAAGAATTCGGGTAACTTACAGAATGATCAATTAGTATTCAATAACTCCCCGTTACTAAATATTTTTTCAAGTGTGGAAACTGGTACATTAGCTTCGGTAATTTCATTCATTACAAATTACAAATTAAATCAGATTTATTCCTTGTTTTAACCATGTTCCCAGTATACAAAACTAAACAATTTTAACAATTTGTGATAATTTAATCTATAGAACCCGATAGATATTGAAAATCGGCCCATTTTCAGATAACTCGTTTGTGCCGTATGATAACAATCTTGGAGAGGTTCGTGATAAAAACGAAATTACCTCTTAGAGAATTAGAACCTTACAATAATCATAAAGTCGCACAAATCCTTCTCTGAAAGTGTCTGTTTTCTCAAGTAGAAACTATAGAAGAAAAATGCGGCCAAACGGGGCACTGCTTCGGGCCGAGCGGTCAATTCTTGGAAATAAGGTCCGCATATTTCAAGCTTGCCACTGCAGTCGGTGGCCGCCGCCACAGCCGCCTAACGCATTCTTGAGCACCACACGAGGACCTACCAGGAAAAAGGTAACAAGAGAATGAAGAAGCAGTGTTGTCGGATCTTTGGCCTTTAACGAGGTGACAGGTAACGAAATTTGGGGCGATTACGTTTTTGAAATTGACATTCATTAACGAAATATCTAAAGATTAATATGAAGTATTGAATACATTAGGAAAAATTTTTTGATTGCACATATTGCGTCTTGGAAAATGGAAGCAGGACTGTCTAACGAAACAACATGTCAAATTCGTTTGTGAAGAAGACAAGTTCAGGCCCAAAAATTATTACAAAAACCTTCAGCAATCTAAGCGAAGATGCTATCCCCCAAATGTTTTACGTGGTAATGAAGATTTGCGATGCAAATGATACTTTTCAGAAAAATGTAAAAGTTGAATCAAGTTTAAATAGAAAATTATCGTGTAAGTTAGATACAACCGTTCACCGCAACTTGCAAGGGTTTATTAAGGTTGATACCTATTCAAACTTGAAGCCGATTATATTATTTTGTAGGTCATTTTTCAGATCATATGGAAAGAGTGAAACTGCCAAACTCTGAAAGTCAATGTAAGTATGCATTCTGGTATATCATCATTTTCCAAACAGGGACGAGACATACTTCCTTCCAATAGTCAGAGTTTCTGCATATGGTGATTCAGACGACACGATCTGAAAGTAGGTCTGTTAGAGAAAGTAGTTCATCCCTGTTGTAGTCTAACAATTGTTTGATACAATCGATGTGTGGCTAGAAAATAACGGAAATGATTTTCTGTAAGACAAATGGTGCGACCCTCAAGATCAAACGCCTTCTTGCTAAATCTGATATACCACCGTCCAACCAGGAGGATGTCAGTCGGATGGACGATATTCCAGCAGTTTGGATGATACTGGCTTGCTAAGTTGGACCACAGACTTCGTTAGGGTCGGCAAGTGTACTTGCCGTTCGTCGGAAAAATGGTAAGCGTTTCAATTAAGCAACGTATCAACGTGTTTTTGAGTTTCATAAAGTTTTCAAAGGGCGAGAAGACATTGAAGATAGTCCACGCTTAGGAAGTCCTTCAGGACGCCATCATAAGTGTTTTTGTCACATATATGGAATTCTACATGCAAATTGAGTTCCTGTATGGCAAATGGTGAATAAATAATTGTATTTTGAGGTTTTCGCTCGGTGAGCGAATAAGAAGCTACCCGAGTTAAGGAAAAACAAACCAGGACAATACTCCAAGTCACACTGCACTGATTGTTAGGTTGATTCAAGTCAAAGATTTCCATTAGGATGATGGTGTGATGGCACCAGAGATAGTCAAGCAAGCCGGTCTCTGTACAATTGAGAGCTTCGCTTGAAGCTTTCGGTCACCAGGCAATTGCTTTTTTGTACCTGACCATCGTTCTGACATCGTTCACATATACCTAAAGAATTTGTTTGGAATCTGAGTCCGAGCTTTTCCACAAATCCTTCGGCATGTTTATGGGGACAGTCTGGCTTTGCATACAACTTTTTTCAATTTGAATATAAACTGTATCCAAGATAAGAATGAACAACATGGGGATATCGGAAACGGTAAGTGATACGGGGTCGATTGAATTATAGTAAAGAAGTGAATTCATGTGCCTAATAATATGCCATTCAGAAAGTTTTATTATTCCGAGTAGTTTCGAAAATATCCGAGACAAACCGAAATTTGTGAGTTCGTTTTTATTTTCTCCTAGCTCCTATTTTCTCAAAGGAAATGTAAAATGGATAGCACTTTGTCTAGGCCCCTTTTTAAAGACTACACGATAACGTAAGCAGAAATTTTCTGCGACGTTTCGTCCTTTAGAAAACATCATCAACTTAGTATTTTTATATGGGCCGAAACTAAAGTATATAAAGTATAACTAAGACTCAATTTACTTCATTAATTAAAATATGACATTTTTTCCAGCGCGTACTATCTAAAATTGAAGAAAAGCAAGTTAAGTAATCACTTTTTATTTTGTGCGAGAAATGGTTATGAAATCATATTGTGTGATACGTTGCTGTATTCACAATGAAAAGTGGAGTCGTAATCAGGGTATACTTTAGTTTCGGTCCTTATAAAAATACAAAGTTGATGATGTTTTCTAAAAGACGAAACGTCGCAGAAACATTCTGCTCACGTTATCGTGTAGTCCTTAAAAAGTTACCGTAGCAAAGAGCTATTTGTTTTACATTTCTTTTGAAAATAAAGCTAGGAGAAAATTGAAACGAAATTCTCAAATTTAGGTTTTTCTTGGATATCTCCAAAACTACTCGGAATAACTTTATTAATGGCATATTATTAGGCACATAAATGCGCTACTTTTATCTAATTCAATCGACCCCCTATCACTTACCACATGCCGTTCATTTTTATCTTGGACATATTGTGTATATGGCAGAAAAATTGGCAATTCTTCCATTCAGCGATTTTTGATTGCCACAAGTTTCAGATAGTAGTCCGTCTTGTGATTTGTGTGGAATGTGTTTGAAAATTTAAAATTATTTTATCAGTTATGAGATACCTAATTCCGGAAAGGGTGGAAATGATTGAACTTAATTTGAAAATAATGAATGTGAAAATCGATTTGCCGAACTATTTAACCAACGGCATCCTGACAAATATTTTTGTTAGCGAACTGATGTAATACTTGATGACGCTGTAGACGTAGCATTATTGGAACAAATTGCAAAGGATAATTTGTTTATTACAAGAAAATTGAAGACACTGAAAAATGTGAGCGTTTCAAGTGGATGAGAGGTGGAAAACGATAAATTTTTCAGTAGGTCTTTTTTTCGAACGGTCTAGCTCTAGGTAATCCCTAAAATTGTTTCGACTGGACTCATCGACATCCCAGGGTTATTGACGCCGTAAACACACACATAACTTTGAAAGGTTGAACGTATGGGTGGGCTGAAAATTGCCTTGTTTCTTCTTTTTTTCCTAGAAATTTAACAGGTAATAGTTACTTTAGTTTATTTCGAAACGTTAACGACCCAGCTCTTACTAATATAGAGAATGTACGAAGCTCTACCAACATTAACCTCAAAATATTAGTAATTATTTGAATGACAGGATTCGAGGTCTGTGGATAGACGAAGGGGTGTAATTGAGTGGCCTTTTCGGCAACCCGAAAAGATCTTTCAGAATTTCCTTGTGGAATCATAAAAAATGAAGTTTTTAGCAATCTACCTGCGTGGATAAATCATTAATGTGTCTAGCAAAGTGACACGCCAATAGCTCCAAAATGTAAAACGGTTAAAAGATAACCCGTATTATTATAAAAGGATTGTCGGATAAGATTTCCAGCATTTGTTTGATCAACTAAGTTTTTGAATGAAGTTCATTCAACTTTTGCATTTTTCGGAAAACGTATTTTAAAGGTCACCATCATCGAAAAGAGTGAGTCTTTCGAAAGGTATCCCTGGAACCGTAACCATTAAAAAAATGGAATATGAACAATTGCTTATTCTTCGTAGCTTAATACCGAAAAGTCTAGAAAGAAAAAAATTGATGATGGGGATAATAATAAACAAGTAACAATTCAAGACAAAATTGAACTTACTTTCACGATCAATCCTTGAAAAAAGTACTCACCTGAAACAAAGAAAATATAATCAGATTTTCAAAAGTTAAAGTAAAAATGTTAAAGTAAGAGTTAGAGTGAAATGTAAATGTTGTTAAAGTAAAAATGACTTTCAGTGCAATTTCGAAACTCTTGAAATATTTTTTTTAATAATTTTAAAAAGTGAACTATAGCAAAAGTGATATTTTGTTAAATAAAAATAATCTTGCGAATTATCGTAATGTGGGTCATATATCATCAGCTGAATGAGTGGGTCGACGGCATTATATTAGTGTTTTAACACTAATATAATAATATAACTAATATAATTAGGAAAAGTGTTTCATTAAAAAATATTAAGCAAACAGGGACATGGAAATTATTAAAGAAGGAAGTGTTAAATCCTCGTAAACTTGATTCATTGATAAATATTTTCAGAGAATATTTATTCATAATTGCAAATCATGAATAGCGAGAGTCAATCTGAAAATAAGAAACTTCAATACCGACTCATGAGCAAAGAATTTCAGATATTCTCCAGACCGTGCACCTGGTGAATAATTATGACTAATTGTCCATTATCATTCCATCGTGATTATTCTATAATGGAAAATTGATCTTTTCTAGTTATTTACTCTTAACTCCAACTATGGGTTACAACAGTAACTTATGAGTTTAAGTCAACTCGATTTAATGAATTAGGACGAAAATCAAATGTTATTGGTTACTGATTTCAAGTGTGACCTGATTCGAAAATCAAACAATAAAAGGGACATGATAATTTACGACCTACTCGAATATTGAAAGTACCCAAAAACAAGAAAAAAACTATACTGTTTACTTGAAAAAATGGATTTGTTCTCTAAAGTGATATAAGAAAATTTCATCTGACTCGGAAATTTACCTTAAAAGAAGATGATCATTTGGTAATCGAAACACGTGCCGAGATGTTAAAATGACAGTTTGGTTTTGGGATAAAACAATAATATATATTATTTGAAAGTATGAAACTTTAAATTTCGGCCAAAATTTTTCGATCTCCAGATATTGAAACTGATAAGTGGCACTGATTTATCGACTGAATTATCTAGAAAAAAGTAGGTTAGATTATATTAAAAATTGAGTAATGAGAGTAACAATATAGTGTTCCATCTATGAAGACCATGTTCCATGTTACTTCCCTTATTATTTGGTTATTACTGAAAAAAAATGACTGAATATAATTTTGATAGTTGGTATCCATGATATTTTCGTGATGTGAGCTTTGTGAATTTCTGAGATACTTATTCGTTTTGAAAACGTCAACATTTGATACACCATGTGTAGTTTCAATGGAAGCTTAGGCCCAGTGTGAATTTCAGATGGAAACTAATTTTTTGTTTATATATGAAAGACATATTAATGAGTGATTTTCAAACACATAATAAATATTTTAGTGAAGTGATTAAAATTTGTTTCAATAAAACTAGAACACTTTCTTTAATGATCAACGATTATAAGTTGCAAATTTCATTATAATGGTAGCAAAAAAGAGAGAGTTTTCAGAATATGAATTTTCTGAAACGACTTATGGAAGAGTTGATACAATTTTGAAAATAGAAAAAGAAATATCTGAAATACTCTGCAAGCTAACAATGGTCATCGTTTATGTTCATTCGACCTTTCGATTTATTTTCCCACAAAGTACAAATAAAAGTGAATGTTCGTAAATCAAATATGTGAAAGCATTTCTATTCCTTTTTCCTTTTGCAGTTTTGTCGGCGACCTCTACTATACTACTCGAAGAGTGGTCCATTATTCCTTGTGAATATTAAGAACCTTAAAATGTCATATTGTTGAGTGAATTTACGATCGAAAAGCAAATGAAATATTTTCTGCTTTCAAGCGATTTTCGTCCTTTTGTTATTCATAACGATCAACGTGAACATGGTGTTCAACTATGGGAGAATACCGGGTTGTTCAGAAAGTAATGATAAAATGCCATCAGAAGTTTTTTCCAATATTCCGAATCTACAAGGAAATGAAAATCTAGGTTTTATTACAGTTTTCCCACAATTCCTACACTTTACTGGAATTACACGTGCCCTTCAAAGCAGCTTTAATTATGAAAAAACATAAACCGTGGATTAATATTAAAATTATGATGAGAGAACGCGATAAAAAAATTAAAAACTTCAAACGAAACTAGAACATTCGCGATTTTAAAGAATATAAACACCTTCGAAATGTCACTAATAAAACAGTAGAGAGGGAGATAAAAGCCTACTTGAATTTTCACATAAGCAGGCATACTAATAATGCATAAGACACGTTAAAAAAACTCAAACTGTAATCTAAGAAAAATAAACGATATTCCAGATCACCTTTCAGATGTGAATGACATAAATAATTTCTTCCTAAACTCAATTCTTACTGCCGGTCCAGGCTCAGACTTTGAACAGTACCTACTAAGGTGGTCGACTTGCTGGTCTCGATGTAAGTTGGAGTTTTAGCAAAATCGAGAATGATGACATTTTCAAGTATTAATTGGCAGTAAAAACAACGGCTGCAGGTGCTGATGGTTTCAACATAAGATTCAACATTTTATGTTATCCGTTGATAATTGACAATATCTCTCACCTCTGCATTGAATATTCAGTATATCCAACTCAGTGGAAATTAGCTAACGTAATCCCATTACCGAAATGTGAGGTGATCAGTGAGCTCAAAGACCTGAGACCAATCAGCATTTTACCCGTTGTCTTAAAATTATTAGAAAGAGGTATAAAAGATCAACTTGTGAAATTCTTGAAAACATATTTTGCCGGATACTCAATCTGGATTCAGAAAAGGACACAGCTGCCCGACAGCCTTTCTGAATATGACAGATCGTATCTTCCAGGCAACCGACTCGGGAATGATTACTGTTCTAGTTCTCATAGACTATTCGAAAGCTTTCGATACCTTAAATCATTCTACTCAGAAACATATTCTACGATATATTGGACTCTCAGAAGAATCTGTTGTTTTTTGGCAGATATCTAAGTGGTTGGGTTCCTCAAGAATTGAACTGATATATGGGG
>WOGJ01295298.1:0-15739 GCA_015342185.1 Leptinotarsa juncta
TAGGGGATGCCTACGTCATAGTAGCTTTATGCATGCAAAGTCTCAGCCCGATCGGTTTGAAATTGACAAAGTTTCATACAAACTTTTATCCCCTATCCCCAATCCCCTATCCCCAAATTCCTTTTTTAGCGGATGCCTACGTCATAACATCCACCTGCATGTCAAATTTCAACCCGATACGTCCAGTGGTTTGGGCTGTGCGTTGATAGATCAGTATGTCAGTCCAGACAGTCATCTTTGAGTTATATATATTTAGAGAAGCTTACCTTTGAATTCACGTGATGCTGTCTATAGTGGTCGAACTGACGCTACGAATTCATATTACAAGTGTGAAGAAGGTGAAACAATGAAACATGTATGCAGCCTATATCCATTCATAAATAAACACAGAAATTATCCTGTAGGTCATCTAGAACTTTTGGTGTAACGATTTGAATTTAAATCAAATTGATGAAATTATAATTTAAAGATATTCCATAATTGAATAGAACTCGTCGATATTTTATGAAAATCCATATTGAAAAACTAATCGATATAGTTTATTGTATGATTTTCATTGTAAAGGATTTTACAAAAACCGCGACACGGCATAAACTTGAGGAAGCTATTGTATAGCGAAACATGTGTCGCGGTTTTTGTAAAACCCTTTATAGTGAAAATCATACAATAAACTGTATTGATATATTTTTTTAAGTTCTTTCTCCTCAATATCAATCTGTATTACCAGTGAAAATGAATGGTAAATTGATGTTTTCTCTGTGCCGATCGTGTTGTAGGTAAACATATGGATGATGAATATACCCACATTCGTGAAGGAGAATAAATTCTCTTCGGTACTTGAGTGATAGATGAAGTTTTGAAAGCTTATTCTTGATAAAATAGCTATGTTACCGTTTGCAGCACCATTTTTCTATATTCAGTATTTGTATGTATGTCAAAAACAAATCGACTGGGGAATCTTTTCACATCAATATGACAGAATCTAATGAAGGAACCGCTAATGTTTGTCAGTTTGTTTCGTGACTGGCTAGAGTATAAAATATAATTGGGTACTGGAAGTTTCTGTAGTACTCCAGTATCCTGGAATTCTTTAGCCAGTGATACTGATCGATCTTCGAAGGCATTTGATGTAACTGAATGTTCGGAAGTGAATGGTACTTGTGACAATCTAGGGCACATAAGTTTGGTTTGTTCATCACAATATTTCTGGTAATTTGAGTAGGTTCACATTCAATACTCTTTTTTTTCAGGCCCTAAAACTGAACAAATCTTCCACGGGTCATAATCCAGTTGGCAAAATCGTCAACCTTTTGTCCAACGATGTTTCCCGATTTGAGTCAGCTTCTCTCATTCTTCATGATTTATGGGTCTGTCCAGTTTCAGCAATAATAATAATCAGTCTCATATTTAAGGAAGTTGGATATGCTGGTATCGCGGGAGTACTAGCCATCACAGCAATAGTACCAATACAAGGTGAGTCGAGCATGCACATTCAGTCGAATACAGATGAAATATTTATATTTCAGATAATTTTATTCTTAATTTATTATATTTCCTGAAATTATCATAGTTGTATAGAGAAAAGCTGGGTAAATCACTGAATGACCCTCAAAAGTTATTTTTCTAAGAAAGGTTAGTCCTACTGACTAAGTGAAATCTATATTGTGAAAATTGAATAAACATTCAAAAGTTTGCTAACCTGCTCCTGGGGGTTTATTTCTCCACACGGGACAGATTCTGTTCGCAGACCCAGTCGTTTCCTGGCTACACCACCAAACCTTTTTTTTAGGTTGAGTTATTGGATCAGAAGTTGGAGAGTTGATAAGCTTTCACTACTGATCTAAATTTACAAGGAAGTGAGTTGGAGTCGTAAGCTCGACATCCATCTCCTCTGTAGATTCGCTCCTGATCTAAATTTACAGGGAGGTCAGTTGAAGTCGTCAGCTCGATATCCTCTGTAGACTCCTCTATAGACTCAGCGTCAGAAAGAATTTTTAAGTTTACTCTGTTTGTAAAAGTCCAACGAGTGGCTAGGGAAAGAAGGTCAATTACGGCAGAGCCCCGCATTACCGTGACAAGGCGATGCTACGACGAGAGAACCACAAGTGATTCTGTCATTTCCGTATCCAGCGGAGCTACATGGAAGCAGGCATCCAATGGCCGATTTGCTCAACCCCCACATCCCAAGCCAATGCACTCGCCAAAAACAGTATGCACAGTAGTTTAGGCAGTGAAAGGTGAACAAGGACAGGCAACCCACCAAAATTGGAAGTATCATTGGAAACGACTGGAATATATGCAAGTCGATCGTACAAAAATATATATTTCACAAATAAAACTTGATTCTAACAACTAGATTGGAAGTCAGATTTCAATATATATTAATTTATTTCAACTTTATTGAATCGTTTCATCTATCTTCTTTTTGGCAAATTGTTTTTAGTGAAGCCACCAAACACAATTGAAAAAAGATACAATGCGCATATGGAATAACGTCAATTAAAAAATTATTTATTTTTTCTGGATTTTGCCACCGTCCTATCTCATTTCTTATTCTGTCGACGTTGTTGGTGTTTTCGCACTCAACGAAAGTACTGTGTACCCATGTGCATCACTATAACAAGAGTTCTTATTTATGAAAATATATTTTTCAGTATCAAATATATTTGAATTCAGTGAATAAAATGACTGGCATCATTATTAGATTTCAAATGTATTTGCTAGTATTCGATATTTCAATCAACTTTGCGTTGAAATTTCTCCGTGTTGAATATCTTCACTTACGTTTTTTTCACTTTTCTAATATTTCGTACATTGAAAATTTTCGTCTGACCGGTCAGACGAAAAGGAGCATTGGTACCCGCTTAGTTAAGCACATGCTGAGTTGCCGATTGGGACGTTCCGAGAAGTCTCCAGTCGCTGAACATCCAATGTCCGACGGGGAACAGTTGATCTTTTTCGAGAGCTAGCAACGTCGAATCATTATTCAACAATAATGTATTTAGAAATGATAGAAATAAACAAACACCAAGATAACTTCAACAGAAAGAAATAGAGACTATATCTACCAAAGATCTGGCACACAGCATTGAAAGGCACCAAAACAAAGCCTTGTTACTCAAAAGGTGCCTACTGCAGTTGCAGTTAAAACATTTGGAGATTATAATCAAAAAAGACCACAACAAACTCGGAAACCAACTGAAACAAAACACTGATGCCAGCTGAACATCTTTGTTTTCATATCGGCGTCAATTTGTGCGATATAATATTTTTGAGCAGAATCCTCAGAATTCTGGAGATGACAACATTAATGAATTCAATAATAATAAAAAATGAATTAATATTATAAACAAGTTTGACAATGGCGTCAACAGTTTTTTCAGTTGGAGAAGTAATATCTGCTAACATGTTATGTAGGTACCCTGTTGTATTCTCAACTACAGATTTACCGGAATGAAATAAAACGCCAAGAAAGTATTCTCTGTCCATCGAAATTGATGTTTTCTAATTTCTAACTCTAAATTGCATTAACTACCTAATAAGAGCAGGTCAATTCCTTGACTAAAGTGGGGATGACAAATAGGGAAAATACTCTACATATCGCAGACATTGAAGCGGACATGGGCGAAACAGATGTTAAAAAAGCAGTAATGAGAGCGGTAGGCGGAATAACTGAGAAAGACATAAATGTAGTATTCATGGGTTGGGTCCCTTGCAGAGTAAGGGAGAAAATTAACATTCTCAGATGCTTTCGCTGTTTGGGCTTTGGCCACAGAAAGGGAGAATTTAAGGGAGAGGACCGCTCAAAGCATTGCTTGAACTGCGCTGGGGAAGGTCACACCGCGAAAGAGTGTAATGACGAAAGGAAGTGCACAAGCTGCGGACAGGAGGGACACAGGGCGGACCAGATGAGACGAGATGCAAAGGAATAAAGATCAGCCTTACTGGTGGAGAGCCGAAGTGGAAGCCCTCAGAGCGGAATGTAACGCCAAACGCAGGTTACTCATCAGAAGAAGAGCAGCGGGCGAGGAAACAGTACAACTTGCTGAAGAATACAAGGAAGCTAAATCCAGGTACAAAAGAGTCATCAAACTAGCGAAAAGAGGAAAGTGGAAGGAGATGTACGACCGACTGGATAACGACCCCTTCGGACAGGGCTATAAGCTGGTTGTCCGAGAGTTGAAGTTATTTCCAACAATAGATGCATCGGAAATGAGCGACTGCACGCCGTTGGAGGCGGTGGCTAGGTTCACTGAAGAAGAGACAAGACAGGCAGCGTCTCGTCTGAAGGTAAGCAAGTCACCGGGGCCAGATGGTGTAACCGTCGAAGCGGTAAAAACCGCAGTCGACATCTTAACGGGCTCAATCACAGCGATAATGAACGATTATCTCTCGTTGCAAAGATTCCCGAAGGAATGGAAGAGAGCCAGAGTTGCCCTTATCCCGAAGGGCTCGCCAAATGCGGAAACCCGGAAGTACCGCACCATATGACTGCTAGATACCATGGGTAAATTATACGAGCTTCTCATAAAGGCCCGGCTTGAGAGTGAATTAGAAGAACTTGGGGGATATCCGAGAACCAGTTCGGATTTCGAAAAGGAAGATCCACGATACACGCTGCTAGGTGGGTGATAGACACTGCTACCGGGGGCTCAGAGAAGTGAGCGGCAGTGATCGCGTTTGATATCAAAAACGCATTTAACACGGCGGTGTGGAGCTGGGTTCTGTCCTCGTTAAGGAGCATCGCTGTTAGTAGGTATCTAACCAATCTCAGGAGGACCCAAGGCTCGGTTCTCGAATCGTGTCTATGGAACGTTCTGTACGACGGCGTACTTAGGGTGAAACTGCCGGCAGGGTGCTACACCGCAGCGTATGTAAATGACCTCGTTCTGGAGGTCAAGGCAGCGGACAGCTACCGCCTGATGGAAAGGGGAAACGTGGCAATAAGCAGGATAGCTAGTTGGATTTCGGAGAGACGACTGGAGCTGGCTCCAGAGAAAACAGAGACAGTCATCATGAAGGGACCTAGGAGAAGGAATAGAATCAGCTTTACCGTCAGGGGGAGGGATGTGCATCCGACCAGGCACATAAAATATCTAGGTATCTGGAACGACGATAAATGCTATTTCGGGCACCACGTGAGGGAGGTAGTTAGGAAAGCAGGGATTCTAACTACGGTACTGGGGCGGATAATGCCGAATATCAAGGGCATGGGGAGCCAACGGAGAAACGTTCTCAACGGAGTAGCCCAGTCGATCCTCACGTATGGGGCTCCCATCTAGCATGGAGCCATGCGCGTGGACCTGTACAAAAGGATGGTCACCAAGATCCAACGGCAGATGCTGCTTCGGATCGCCAGCGCGTATCAGACAGCTGCGACTGAGGGATTGTACGTGATAACAGGAGTCATTCCCCTGGATCTCCTAATCCAGGAAAGAGCAGAAATATTTAACAATGGTACAAATAAGTTGGAGGCGAGACAGGCAACCATGCTGAAATGGCTGGCTAGGTGGGAGCAACACACAGATACCGCACAATGGACTAAGAGCTTGATCCCAAACCTCGAACCTTGGGTCACGTGTGGGTTCAGGAGTGTGGATTATTGGATGACACAATTCTTGACCGGGCATGAGTTTTTTCGGTCCTATACGAGCCGCATTGGGAAGAGTGCCAACGATCGATGCGTGTACTGCGGGGCGACAGATACTCCTGAACACACGGTGCTTGTGTGTGACAGGTGGGTTCGTGAGTGGCAACTCGCTGAAAGGGGACTGGGAGAACGGTTGACGGCTGAGAACCTAACTAACTTCAAAAGACATTACCGGGAAATAGTTATTTGGAAATATGACAGATATGGTAAAACGTATAATTGCTTTGCAGCCTTCTAGAAGAGTGCGATAATTAATAATTTGGAAGGTCGAGCAGAATGTTATCTCAGTAAGATTATAGTGAAGTACAAGTACACTCAGCCACCATAGGTTGTTTTCGATACAAACAGACAATGAAAAGATTGCTATCACTGATAATTTTTAGGAAAAGAAGGTTTTGGCTCTCCACCTCTCCATCTTCATAAAAAAATGTAGGAGTCTTTCATTGGAAGAAAAAAAATAATCAAATTCGAAATGAACTATTAACAAAGATGTGTAGAACAGACACGAACTGAAAGGAAATGCCGTCTTGAAACGAAAGAAAAGGTACTTCAATTCTTATATAAAAAAATGTTTCGAGAGGGCTTCTTCTTTCAGTTTGTGTATGAAAGTACCTTATATACATGTACCTTATATTGATGACGATTGATTTACTTTTTTCTTTCATTTGGAAAGAAATATTCAATATAAGATTATAGAGGTGTGAAGGCCAAACTTTTTTCCCAAATACTAGAAAATACAAGTGTACCTTTTTCGATTAAAAAAGGAAAGGTTTATCATCTAACAGGAGTGATCCCAATTACAAGACAAATATAATGTGTAGTTACAGTGTAGCAAAATAGAGTCTAGGGGTCTCAGGGGGGAAGCAAACAGGTTAGCAACAAAATCTACCGGAGGAAACTTTATTACATCTCCAACAAGGAGATATAAATTTAGCATACCTAGCAGTACCCAGCCACCAAGCAAGCAGCAAAACTAATAATAATTATCTATTACATACTTGTAGGTAACGAGTAGCAAATATCTACGTTCGTGATCACCAGAAAGCACATCACATTGAGTTAACCGATAACTCCAAATGTGAGAAATGTTTCCCAAATACCCACGAATGCTTCTTTTGCAACTGCATTATGCACGACCTGTACCCAATGCATTTTACCACAACAGCTATGAATAAGTAGGTATAACTAAAATAGAATATAACGATAGCATATGAAATCACTAGACCGATAGATTAGTAAATTATACAAGCACTGACACATACAAATAATATTTGAAAAACATATACTGTAGAATTATAATTTAATTGGCAGTGTGCAGAGATTCGAACCTCAGAATTTCACCTTTATGGGTTGTAATTAGATTGCATATGAATCAACTTGTTACGAAATATTTACTTGTTATATTAGAAAAATCAATGCACCCTTTGTCTAAGGATTGCGCCACAATAATAAAGTATTGCATCAGCTACTACGCAGCTACCCAAACTTAGCATATTCAGCACATTTCCAAGGTTTTTCTAGAAAATTCGAAGAAATGTACATCTATAACTTCGCGACTATCCACGTTCTCCGAAATCTTGATTCATAATAATCAAATGTCTCAACTGTGAAAAAATTTGTATTCAATAAAGTTCATTTTTGAAAATATAAATCCGGTGAAAACCACATAACAAATTGGCGCAGTCGGTAGGATCTTGAGTAACGCTGATATCCAAACAACGGTAGTCTCCAGACTTTCGACGAGAAAAACAACAAGCACCAACCCCAATGGACAGGACGGTCTCTTCAGCATCAAGAAACTCGCATAAGTCGTCGCCGTTGCCCATCCGTTGTGAAGTCGTCGAACGCTTGCTGTAGCTAGAGATCATGAAGTAGGATTTCATCCCGCCACACCAAACAACCGAAGCCACAACGAGAAACATAGCAAAAGAAATTAGAATAAGGAAAAGCGAGAGTACACTTTGAATTATCATCAAAATGGCTCAAAATAATGATCCAATTGAACCCTACAAACTTTCCGAAATATTTTCAATTGTTCCCGAATATGATGGTGATACAATTTCACTAGGAAATTTCATAAATACTTGCGATCATGCCGAACGCATGGCCGTAGATTAATAAAAAACATATAGGAAATAAACTGAAAGAAAAAGCTGCTCAATTGATACATTACAGAAATCCAGGAACTCATCAAGAGATCACAGGTTTATTAAATTCTCACTTTGGTGATACGCGAGATCTAACGAGAATAAAATAAGGAAATGGAGAAAATGCACTGACATTCTTCTCTAGATTACAAAGTCATAATGCAAAAATGTTATATTGCATACAAGCCTCAAACTTGACTCGTAAAGAAAAAATAACACAGTCAGTACTAATCGAATGATTTGAACCCAAATTGGGCCATAAAATACGAGCAAGTAATCCAACAACGTTGTTAAAATCATCAACTCGAATAAAACGTGAGATACAGCTCTCATATTTTGAAAATCATCAAAGATTAAACACACGTCCACCTCCAAATCAAAGTCAGAATATACCAAGACAAATGACAAATACCCAAAATAATTTCCAAAGAAATTATACGCAAAGTCAAAATCCCATAAGACCCATTGGAAATCAAAGTCAAAGCTTTCAACAAGGTATTCAAATTCCACAAAACTATCAACAATCGTATATTCCAAGACCAAATTTCCAAGTACAACAACGTACACAATCTAATCAAATAAATCAATTCAGACAACAGAATTACAGTCAACAACAAAATAGACTGACAGTAATTCAGAAAATCCCCAAATTACAACAAATAATATAATAATGATATTATCTCGATTATAATGATTATAATGGCGATAAGGAGTATGACCAGAATGAATATTTTTATTATGACAACCAATATCAAGACGAATATAGTTTGGTAAATGATTAATTTCATGATGAAAACAGTATGAGGATTTTCACAATACCCTGTGTTTAGACAACCATTCTATAGATAACCTTCCCATAAAGAACCCATGTATACGAACTAACAACAATCAATCAGACAATATCAGTCCCCAATTACGACAAACCCAGTATACAGACAAGTTATTGATAGACCCATCATGCATTCCACAATTAATGCCGATCACCGAAAAATTTGCGGCAGTCATCAAAACGAATACAGTCCCGTTCGAACAATGAACAAAAAACAATTATTCGCATAAGCCCGATCCCAAGCAATCTTTATTATATAAACAGTTTAGGCAACTTTAAAATACTAATTGATACCGGAGCAGGAATAATAATTTTCAAAAATTTCGTTTCTGATGTGGTGGTGGACGGACGTGCCGACAGCGACCGTCCACAAAGAAGGCATGAGGACGCCATTGTTGGGGACGAAACTCAGTTTGTGTTGTGAATTTCTGCCATCATAGAACGTGCCATCAATAAATTGAACATTTTTGTGAACAGTCTATAAGTGTTGAAGAGAAACAGTACTCCCATTCAGGCCGGTTGGAGGCCGGGGTGGACCTGATGTCCACGTCGAGACAGGATATTACCAAATAAATGTGTTACTTATGTGTAAAAATTATTGAAGTCTCCAATAAATATTAAGTGTTTTTTATATAATGAAAAATTCAGATAAAAAAGGGTTGGCAGAAGAAGGGGTGGGAAAGAAGAAGAGAAGCATCTGTCGAAGTGATATGGTGTGAGTGAAATTTGTGCGTTTTTGCGATCTGTAAGTGAAATTTACGTATTTTAAAACTTTTCGTACAACTGACGTGACAGCAATTGTCCTAAAGTAATTAATTTAACACAGGTAGTTTATCTGTTTACGAATAATAGTCTGTAAGTAGTTTGAGGTTATGTGTCGCCCTATTTCATCGATTGTAAACAGTTTTCTATAATGTAACATGGTCGGTGGGTACATTAGTAACATGTTAGAAATGTACCCGCAAGTGAAATACTGTTGATTCGAATTTTTAGATTACAATGCCTCGTCAAATAATCAGAAAAACCAATAGAGGGTCATCCGACGAACTGAGCTGCTAATCGTGTTATGGAACAGAACATATCCATACAGCAAGCAGCACTCTTTCGTTATGATAAAAAGTTACGTGGTGTCTGGTATTTGGTCGTTTAATGCGAATATTTTCAGAGATGTTGAATAAGCGCTTTGTTACTGATAAACTTCTGATGATACAACAAAAAATGAAACACCAAATCAAAACGAGACCTTTGGAAGTACTGCTATTCCAGGTTCTAGCTCTAAGCCTGATTCTGGTGGCCAGGAAGCCAGCTCAATAATTCTTTTCACGTTTTGAAAACTATTCAACCACTTCCAAAAGCTACTGTACCTAACTAGAAAAAAATTACTAGAAGAAGTATTAAGAAAATAAAAAGCGTAGGCTGGTTAAATAAAAATGGATTCAGAAAAAGAAAGTGGTAAAAAAAAAGTTGAAGAAAATAAAAACAAAAAAATCAAACGAAAATCTAAAGGAACGGAAATGACAAAATAAAAATCTGCGATAGCACAGATGAAGAATCAATGTGTCCTTATTGCTTCAAAAGGTACGTTATCGTCATCCACGTGGAACCAGTGTCACAAATCTAAAAAGTAAGCACATGAAGATTGTACACATAAGCTGCGTATTTCAGATACTGTTACAATTGCCCCTTTCCTGTGTTACATAGATATTATACAGAAAATAAAAGCTAGATGTTCAACTCATGCAACAGTGCCATTTATATTCGCCAGTGCACAATAGTTGTTTTAAGAAAAAATCAAATCCTAATATTGTTACAATTGTACCCACTCTCCCCTACTCGTAATTCTTGAAACGATCTCGTGTGAATAAAATTTTGAACTGATGTATTCATCATTCATAGTGGTTAGGTGAATGAAGAAAGAAATCGCCAATTTATAAAGTGAATCCAAATTTAGTAACCTTTTCGGTTAACATAAATTTTTAGTTGGCTCTTAGTGTGGAAGTTTGATAGATCTATTCTGAAATTTCTTCAGTAGTTTGAGAATAGCGGTATTCGCAGATCCCCATATGTTTTTCAACGAACTTTTTAACTGTTTCTAATAATGTTATCGGTTTCATTTATATTATAATTGTTTTCTTGAAAATATACGACTTATTGAATATATTTCAACTTTTTATGTAAATATTTTTATAATTAAAGTCCTGGAATATTATTGGACTGAAGAATGAAGCTTTTCTATTGGCATTGTACTATCATTATTATCTTTATTCGAAAACTGAAAAAAAGCAACATATTCCAAATCGTATATTCCACAAAAATATGGAAATATATCAAAAGTTATTCAATACATTAAGCGTTCAGTTTAAATAAAAATATATTTGGGCTGTGACTAAACTTTCTACACAACCTCTCGTTCCAATATAATTCATAAGATCACTAAGAGACGACTAGCAACCCTTTCATGAAATCTTCAGTTACAATACCTACCATCTCTGAGATCTCCAGCTTCTATTTCACTGACGCCGTTATCAATGCAGTCAAGACCTTCGCTTTCTGATCTGGCTTTAACGTCCAACTTCGATTTCCAGCTACCTCGTACGAAATTATTCAGATTGGCGCTTGGGTCGCTTAGCCGCCTTTGACTGCGGTAGACGAAGAAATCCTCTTGGTCTTCTTCCCAGTCCGAGTCCCACATGTCGGTCGCGCAAAATCCTGGTTCCGAAGTTGGAGTCTCCACTCCTGAACCTATCATAATAAGAGTAATATGATTATTATTTGATATTGATGCAAAATAACCTGTGAAGAAGGTTATGATTAGTGACAATTATGAAAAAATATATTCATTGTAGGTACGATTAAAATATTGATGATAAAACTTAAATTCTCTTCAATCATAAAATTGGTGACAAATAAAAACACTGAATTGTAGATTGTTAAGGCCCTATGGCTACTCAGTTTGACAATCTTTAAGGTCTTTCGTTCATAAATCCATTCTATTCAAGCCCCGGGATGATACTTCTGGCAAATTGTTCCTTGATATCATGATGTCTTGTAGATGCTTCTTGTTCATCCGGCAATAAGATAATCTTCAAACCTTTCCGAGATCAGAGCTTGTCATTCCCAAATCCAGTATTTTACAATTTGGATAAAACAGGTACAGTGTGGTAATTATCCCTGAGGCCAGTGTTCTGTAAGAACAATCTTTGGTTGTTGTTAAAATTTAGAATATGTTCTTTTTTGGGAAAGGGTTAGTCAACTTTTCAGCTTTCACTTCATTCTAGGGATATTTGAATTACTATTATCGGCATTCAACCTTCATGGGTCTTCGAGAGTCCACATGAAATTCCGGTCTGGGGAGAAACGTTTTGGTTTCCTAATTCCAGCACATCAGCTTCCTCATCTCTCCCAATTTCCTTGTGATCTGACACCCAAATGAATGACTTCAAAGCTTTCAGTAGGCCAAATACAAGTTTATGCACCACGATTGCCTCTTTTGAGACATCCTAGAGTACACGAATCTATAGCATACTTTCTAGAGGTTAGAAAGCTTGAATCATGACCCTGCCGCTCCCATACTAACATCATATGTCTTGCAGACATTATGAGTTCTCACTCGACTATGGGTTTGGCAGTTGTTCTCGAAACCTCTTAATTTTGAACTTGCAAATCATGCCTATCTGGCTTTCTGTCGAGGAGAATCGACATAGATTTCAGTAAGATAATATTCAGGCTCTTGATGTGTTCTTTACTATACGGTAAAACTTGTAAGCGTTAGTTACTACTTCTTTCCTCATAAAAAAATGTAATGGTGGAAGGTACGGTATTACGTTTTCAGTAAGTGTGGGGTATGTGATTTGGTTGTTTCATTTTTTGTCCCAACAGAATACCTCAGGTTTGAAAACCGTTTTTGACTAGTAGATCATTTCTAGTTCCAAACCCGAAGTTATTTTTTGATATATAATCACGTCTACGTTTGGAAAATGGAACTAGCAGTGTTATATTTTATTTACGGTTATTGACTTAACTTTGAGTCGCTGAACTCTGACCGTGCAGTTTGTTATTATATTGTTGACAACCAACACGATAGTGAACGAAGTAATATTACTTCTACTTGGAGAATATGACATACGTCCAGCAAGATACCTGTCGAAACTAGTACAGGTTACAAGACTGTTGAACCGGAAGCCATAAAACTTTGTGGAAAACGTAATAACCCCTCGAAGCTGCAATGTTTTACGGCGAAGAACACCTACTAGGGGGATATCCTTTCTTCACAGTTTAATGACGGTTGGACGTTTCTTTTGTCAGTAACTCCTGTAAGTTGTCAAAAGTCCCTCTATAATAATAAAGGCACAGTGAGTCATTTATTTCTCTACAAAAGTATATTTAATACCTTCAACGATGTACTGTAGATCATTGATTGTAGATTTACCTGCCAGATAGGCAAATAAATACTTGTAAAGTGGTGTATATGCTGGAAGTTCATATATTTCGAAGAATTTTTTCACCACCGTTTTCTGGAGAAAGAAGTGAAGCTAATGGGATGATAGGGCTTTGGTTGATCTACTGGATGTCAGTCTTTCGTGTAAAAACCACGTCAGATTCGCTTCATACCTTTGAAATATACTCGAATCTGGCTTCGCAGAACTTTTCAGCAAAGCTTTCTGATAGCTTGTTGAGGTAAAACCGAAAAACATTCTACACTCAACAGGACTATTTTAAAGTCAATGGATTATTTGAGTTTCTGGGCCCGTTAGGCTCTTACTAGATTTATTACGGATCCTTACAGCAATAAAAATAGTAACCTTCATTGCTTCAGTACGACATATGAGACTACCAATGTTACGAGACAGGTTTAAAGAACTAAAATGATTTTCTCGTCATATGTCCTACTACTCGTGACTGTATTTTATGATTTATTTTTACTGAAAATTGTGTTTTTGCTCTGAAAAGATAATTATGTCGCCACTTATGTAAAAAAATTGATTTAGACACGTTTTTCTTGACTTTTGATAAGAAAATATAATGATAATAATGAGTACGATTATACATGTCAGTGTAAATGAGTACAGTAAATATTCACTCACCTTTTGGCTTCGTCACAGCCATTTCAGCATGTCCCTTTCCTTGAGGACCCTTCATTCGGACGAATTCGCAGCGTTGAGTTGCAGAAGTAGAAAAAAGACCAAAAGTCATTCTTTGGGCCATTTTTGTGCTGAGACTGGACTGCTGTGAATACATATTCATGAATACTATTAAGTGACTATGAGTTGATTTGATAACATGAAAACTAGTCCAAAAGATGAATTTGTTTTTATAGTTGGCATGGAGAAAATATTACTGAAATGTGTACTTGTCGATGGCAAAAACTTACCCTTGCATCATATACTTTCTTCAAAGCATCATATCGGATTGACCCCAAAAATATAACTCCTTGTATGCTTCCAGATCTATCTGCAGCTAATAATTCAACACAAACCATTTCACCGTCTCGAACTAAGATGTCGTGGAATACTTCATCAAAATTATCAACCTGTGGAAAGAAAAATGAATAGTTTTGAAAAATTATAGATATTTTAATTTCTTGCTTCTTGTATAAACTTGTTTGTGTCAAAATTTGACTCCATAATTTGAAATTTCGACTTACGAAGTCAAAAATTTCGTATAAAAGCCATTTGAAATCCGAATTATTGAGGAAAAAAAAGATATAGTTATTCAAGCAATACTTATATCAATATTCGTTGGAGGAGTACATCCATTTCTGGTTGAGAATCTTGAAAAATGACTCACAGATCAAATTAAATTTTCCAAGGCTTTCTATTATAGGTTCGACCTATATTTTTCTCTCCTGAAGACATTATTGTTCAATTATGTGTGAATCGTCACATCACTAGATAACTTACAGAAATCATCAATTTGTAATCCAGGTTATTACATCATTCATTGAATTAGTTCTTTATTTCTTATTCTGTATGATTTCAAACTAATTTATTTCTTTTTTTTCATTTACATGTTGATCAATAAAATACGCCAACACCAACAATCGACTAAAAGAGGAATTATCATGACTCCATTAGACCGTGCTTTCGGGCTCTGTAATACGAAGGAAGGTCTCGAGAAGCAATTGGGCATCACAAAAAAGATCTTCAACGGAATGGTTACTCTAAAGTGATTGTGTAACAGACTTTGGCTAGAAGACAGCAAGAGCCTCACAAGAAAGGGAATCAAGAACAACAAGCGATTGCACTTCCCTACATCAGAGGATTGTCGGAAAGGATTAGAAGAATTGGAAACAACATCCGTAGCAGTCTCACGAAAACCAAGCCACCAAACGCGGACTGCCACTCCAAGAGTTGCATTTACCGGATACACTGTGAGTGCGGCAAATCCAATATCGGTGAAATCAAGAGATCGTTGAAAATCTGCATTGCCGAGCACAAGAAACACACACAGCGAAAAAAAGCAGCAAATTGGAAATAGCAGAGTATGTTTGAACTCATCAACATAACATCAAGTGGTTCCAAGCCGAGATCACACAGGGAGACACACTAGAAGACTAGTGTGCCTCCACAGGGAGACACACTAGTTCAGGAGGAATTTCAAAAAAGCTGCATATATGTTGTCCAAGGACGCATTCAGCCAAGCCAGCGTAGAGATACGCAACATATGAAAACCCATAATCAAGCGGAAAACAGTCAACTCCCGCCAAGCAGTCATCTTATGCTAAACCGGTGAAGAGAAGAGAGGGAAGAAAAGACAGATGAAATCTCTCGAATGACCTGAAAATAGTCATCTCTCGGAAAATTAGTCCAGTCATCACCCGAAGACGATTGCGGATACTAACAAGTGAAACGTCGTGAAGTTACTTGGCTTGAAATGTTTTGATTTTTATTTCATTTTAATTGTTCAATTTTCAATTATTTGCGTGATTTTTATTTTATTGTGATTCCAATTTAAGTTTTTTTTGCTTATTATAATACATTATTATATATTATGATAAATTATTGAAATATATATTTATATATTTTTGGGAAAGAAAGTTTTTGGCTTTCTACTACTCCATCTTGATACAAAAAAGAAGGATGAGGGAATCTTCCAAAAATTAATCACTCCTAA
>WOGJ01295597.1:3270-13931 GCA_015342185.1 Leptinotarsa juncta
GGGGGGGGGGGGCGCAGCGGTCTTGCTCATAGCAATGCTGCGACCCCTTTTTTGTCACACTTTTTCTGATAAAAAACAATACGCCTCCTGCTCAGGAGACCTTTTGATTTTTTACACATATATATTAATTGGATCGCCTCCTCTCCGAGAGACCTTCTGATTTGTAATTCACATACATGACCCCTTTACGTGGTTATCCGAACCACCCCGGCCTGGATACCGGCGTGAATGGGGCCCTTAAACTTCATTTTTATTTAAACTCTCACGCTTATTACATGCACTATCACAACACAACACAAAACGGAGCCCTACGATAGCACATGGCATCCACGTATCTTCTTTGTGGACGGATGTTATCAGTACGTCCGCCCACTACCACGGCCACCACGAAACTCGCTCATACATATTTCTTTCAAATAGACTAATGGTGTAATATTCCTCATGAGGCAATTACTCTCAAACACAAACTCAACCCACCTGTTATCAACAGTTTATCATCACTTGATAAGTGAAATTTGGAAAGTCTGACTTTTCCATCACCAGAACAAAAATGATGTCTCTCGACGCTTGTTTCGCTAACCAATTTAACATCGCAGATGACAAAAAATTATTCCTGAATAATCATATCATAATCAATTTTTCAAATTAGCTCATGTGTTGATCTCTGAAACAACAATTGTCAATTCTTTTGATGACCACGGTCTACATTCAAAATGTTTTCCTAGGACATATGAGTATAATAGAACTTACTAGGTATTCGAGTACCCGTATTATCTATTAGTTTTGAAAAACCGTTGATGCCGAGAATATCACAGATGTGTTTGTATATATCGAAGAATGTAATGAATTGAAAAAGGTTCTCTTTAGTTCCAATATTGAATTCACCACTAAAAACTAGCGATCCGCCAGGAGACACCAGATTTATTTTCGATATAACTTACTTTTAGTGTTATTATTGTGACCGCCTTTTTCGGTCGTCTCCGGTACATATTAAAGACAATCAAAATGTTAACTTGTGCAAAATAGGCCGTAAATCTGTCAGCCTCAGTGTGCCTTGCACTCCAAATTAGCTATTGTTTCATAGCGAGCAGCCTGAAGATGGGATGAGCTGGAAAACTTTTTTCAACATCGTCAAATTAAATAATTAAGGTTATTTATTGAGGTCCATTTACAATGATCGTTTAGAGTGAATGACAATTGGATGGTTGTTTGGATGGTACAGAGTGTTTCAAAATCAAGACACGTTTCAGCGAGATAAGAGAAAAACGAAAAAGATAAGATATTTTCGAAAAATCAATACTTTTTCATTTATCTTCATTGAAAATAATAAATAGTAAGAATATTTCTCAAATTTTAAATATTATTGGTAACTATTTGAAAAATCATACTTTGCTTAAGGCAGGGTATAATTACTTGACGTAAAGCTATTTACTTTTGTCAAATTGTTCAGTAACCAGTAACAAATCTCAGCGAGACTTAGAATTACCTTACAAAAACTCATGATATTGAAAAATGCAGAGCAGTAAAAAGAATTTAACCGTGAAACTGATCGAATATGTCATTTGGAACTATGAGAAACATATGCTTAAAATTTTACCAACTAGGTATGCTTCATTCAACTCGTCGTTTGAAGAGCTGAAAAAACAGATAAGAAATCTGCTTGTGATAGTGAATTTTTCCTAGGAAGTTTTCAAGATTTATTGGAATATTTAAAGTGCCAAAGTATATTCGACATGCACTCGATGTTGAAAATGTATGTTGAAACTCACTACTATACAAAAAGTTATTTACAAGGAGGTACTCGCTAACAATATCGTGGTCATAGAAGAGCCTGGAAACCCGTCATCGCTATCGTGTCGAATTTAAATTATTATATGATTTTGCTTTCAAGAATTACCTCAACTTTATCATCCATTCAGTAGCGATATAGTAAAATTTGTTTGAATTAGAAATAGTCCATAGAGAAAAACACTGGTTCAAACAGAAGTTCAAAGTAACCGCATACTTACATAGGCAGTGTACCCAGTCTGCAAATTAAAGTTTGAGAACCAGAAAATCTGCACAGAATATATGCCTATGAATAATTTCCTGTTATCAGAATAACCCGAAAACGGTGATGGATCTGTTCTGTTCTGTTTCTGTCTGTTTTTCCATCGCCCCCATACGAACGACATCTCTCAGAAGTTGAGAAACTTGTGCGAGCTAAGGACTAACGAGGTGTTACCTTTTAACGTTCGATTCTTAACACGATTAGGATGTTAACAATCAAAACATTGTGAAGTAACTTGGTTTGAAAATCGTTAAAACATTTGATTGACAGAATATGCCAGAAAAAGTTGAATTTTATTTTACATTTATAGTTAATTCGGAATTCATATTCGGTTCTGAAAATATCGAGTTGATGAACGTTTTCAATCCGCATAGAAGATAATTGTGTGTCTGAAAGTGACTTCAATTTGAAATAACTTTAAAGATTCTGGTTATATTGCTAATTGGAATCTCGATTACTAGAATTATTTTCATAACAGGTCCACATTTGAAAATATGACATTGAATATGATTATTTTGGACATCATGAAATATGGAAAATTCCAAGCTTGTGAAATATGACAAAGGCAAGGCAACTGCAAAAAATCTTGATTATGAAATCATCAGACTGGGGCGGACATTTTCAAGGCACCGAACAATGATAGATGATTGCTTTTATCCAAGTGAATATCATGCAAGATGGATTATCCGAGTATAATTAAGGAAGAAAAAAACACTCTTTGTGAAATTGTTTTTGTTCGAGCGCATCCCATATTGTATAGTATCAAAATATAATGATAAAAAAATAATAACATATCCATCCTTCACAGGTAGCTCGAGTGGTGTGGTGTAATTAAGGGGCGGAATGCTTGCTTTGCAATAAGACCTGTCACAAGGCGGCTTATGTTCAGTTGCTTTATATAAAGATTCGACACACCGTAATTTTTTACATGGTATAATTTTTCGTATATATATAACTTTCGAAAAAATATGTTTTGAGCAAAAATAACGATACTGATAATTTTCTAGAAAACACAAAGGGACAATGGAATTTCTTTTATTGTATGAATAAAGTGTTTTGAAGGTGCGATATGTCATAAGATGTCGATTGTGTGAAATAAACTCCCAAAATCAACAGATATAAAAACAACTGTAACGTTAACAAAAGAAGCATCAAGTATAAAACTAAAACAACTGTAACATCAACAAAAGAAACATCAACTATAAAACTACAAGAAAATTATGAGGTGAAATTAAAAATATGGACTGTACAATGGAATGGAATCTGTAAAATCCAAATTTGGTCGTATTCCAACAACATCAATGCAAAATGATGACAATTCCAAATGATCTTCAGTAAACTTGGCTTACGACCTCGTAAAAATAAGTCAATTTACCCTACGTAAAGATTCGAAAGACTGTTAAATTTTATATGGTGCAATTGTTCATCAGTATTAAATTTTTACAACAAATGTTTTATAGCAACAATGACAATTATAATAATTTTTAGCGGTGAATTGGTGCAGTGCTAGTGCGCCCAACTCACGATTGAGAGGTCGGGGGTTTGATTCCCACCTTTACCAGATATTTTTCCCGAGGTAATTTATCTAGTTGAGGTTAGGATGGTTCCGCAATGTTACAGGGCTGACAGACTACGAATAGCTATGGTGCTCCCTAGGTGGCTTTGCCTACCCAGAACACGAGGCTAATGGCCATAGTAATCGATGCCGGAGATACCAAAAAAATTTAGAAAACACAAGAGGAACCGAATTCCTTTGTCACATAATAAGGAATACGTTTTGGAGACCAGATGATATTTGAATGAAGATCAGATTTATTCGTCCTTAAAACTGAGATCTGAAAATATTAGTCAATTAGTCTTGGTTAAGACTGCAAAACTCTATTTTCTTCCTCGCAGTAGCGGACGAAACGTATAATGAGTTCTATTCGACAACAGCAATCATGTCAATTAAACTGAGACTGTACAAATTGTAATATAAGACCAAAACATTTTAGTCGCTTACATTTGACCAATATGAAAACAACATGAACTTTTAAAGAACAGCTTTAACTGTGACAAATGAAATATCAACTACAGCCTGCCTGCTGACAAACCACGATCGAATGAAATTTGTACCTAACCTTGCTTGGGGAAACTATTATTACAGCAAAACATGGGTCACGGTTTTGTACCAAAGTGAAAACATAATATACTATACTAGTGAATTTTTACAATTTTGTGAGCTGCTTTCATACCAGCTTGTCGGCATATCTGAGGGGTTTCTTTAATTTGTTGTCGAAGTTTCACCGTTTTCCTTCAGGGAACAACTGGTGATGATGAAAATTCTTCAAAATTTACATAGAAAAGTGGTGGTTTGTCTGTAGACGTGTTTTCATTTTTCTACTACAAAACATTGATATAACTTATAGTTTCAGCTGTAAAGTGAAACACTGAGCGTCAATGAAATTCACTGGAAAAATTGGCCTCAGTTGTACTTTTTCATTTCATTTCTGTGAATAATGATGGATTATCAAATCTTGGAAATGAATATGCAAAATAATCCAGAGTGTTTTGAAACAACTGGCTGTAAACTTTGTAGTTAACTATCGTGCGCTTTTGACATCTTTTCATGATCATAAAATGGAGATGAATGTCAAACCAGTTCAATGTTTTTGGCACTCAAAAATCTTCTTTCGCATTTGGCGGGCGAATCTAACGTGACAGGTATTATGCAAAATCCATCATCCCAGCAAGTCACTTGCTTGATTTCACCTAGTAAGTGGTCATACTTAAAGAATGGCTATGAATCAAATCATCTGAAGGAACAATTCGTTCAGGCCGGTCTTTATTTACCTACTCAGTAAGTTTATAGACTGACACCTATCGGAAGACAACTTCTCCCCTGGCTAATACCACGAAGGGCGTAGGATTATATCTGACATTGATTGTTTGAGAACTGAGAAAAGAACAATCAACGGCTTCTCGAATTTCCCTTGAAATTCGAATGGTTGAAGTCAGAAGATAATAAAGAACCGCCATCGATAATGAAGATGTGACCCCTTCAAATAATAGGTTTCATTTTCAGATAATGGATTTTCATTTTCCATAAAAAATAGTTTTAAATGAGAAATAAGTAAGTAATAAGTTTATTAATTTACGGTACTTCATTCAAAGTATATTATCCTATGTTATTACACTTAAATGAAGAAAAATATAAATATATTCTTAAAATTCACACTAATTTCCAAATACAATTAAAAATACCAAATATATACCGATACACATATAAGTAGAGAGGATGTAACGAATTCACATCGAAATATATTACAAATCAAAGTCCACCGATTTGTCACGTCTACTTTGATTATTAAAATCTTTAGCGTGAAATAAATCTTGTGAAAATCTTTTCTCCACACCACACGTGTGCGAAAGTAGCGATTCACATTGGATTTGAATCGCTGGAGATTGAATCCATTTGGAGAAACGTTTTCACAAAGTTCATTTCACATAAACATAAAATCATTTCACATATGATTGAAATAATTTTGCTATAAATCATCTTTAGTCAAGCTCTGACTACAAATGATCCAAATTCAACATCATCCATTCTTTATGAGTTCTCATCTTCCATTTCAGATTCACCTCTCGATCTATCTATGTCCCTCCTATCAAGGGCCCTAACAGGGTCCCCTCCTTCGGCTGAAGACGAACGAAAATCTGTTTCCGGAGACAGTTCAGCAGCTAGTTCGCAAGGAGATCTACCTGAAACAACAGTACCCACTCCTAGAGCAAGGCCACGGGAGAGGACGTTACTGCCATGTGGAGTCTGCAGTAAAGCCTTCGACAGACCTTCTTTACTCAAAAGGCACATGAGGACACATACGGGTGAGTAAAAACAAAGATGGCCAAAGTATTTTCAGAGACTAAAGTATTTTCAGAGATATACCGACATGACAATTCACTCGACAGGGATAGAAGTAAATTATTGTTAGACCATTTACAAACGTATTCGATAAATGTCGTTGTAATTTTTATATATGATTTTAGATTTTGAGTAACGTGAAATTACTACAAACTGAAAATTTTATAGAAATTTTGATTTTTCTTCAAAAACGAATACGACGACGCGATGAATACAAACTAGTAAATATATTATAACAAAGGGTTTAAAGCCGAATTAATAAACAAAATACTTGCCAAGAAAGTCTACGCAAAAGCGATTCGAGACGTTTTTCCTATTGATAAGGGAGATAATCAGAATTATAGACATTTAATGTATTTTGCATAACCAACGGAAAAAGTGGCTTCATTTTTGAGGAAACGATATATCAAAATTGCATATAGAACAAGTAATACGTTGGGAAAGTTAGTTAAAAATAATAGAGACAAAACATCCAAATTCGAAAAATCAGGAGTATATAAATTAAATTGTGGAACTTGCCCTAAGGTAGTTATTGGTCAAACCGGCAAAACATTCAGGAATTGCATCCAGGAACATCATGTAGTAGTCTAGGTACGAAAACGTTCATGACTTGTTCTCGAAATGGATGGATATGAAGAAATGTAAAATTATTACAGGGGATGTAATTTTGGCTTATTTGGCACAAAAATCTGAAACTGTCAAATCCTCTACCTTATGCAGCATGTACTCCATGTTGAAGAGTACCATTTTAGTGAAGAAACATATATAAACATAGCAACTTCCCCAAAAGTTATCGCAATTCTTAAAAGGTAGAATGTTGGTTATGGAATAAAGAAATCAGACGTTTTCAACATCGAGCAGATCAACACATTCATTAGGAATTTTACTATTCATTAGGAAAGCAAATAATGAAACATATCTAAAGAAAAAGGTGATTCAAACAATATATTAAGATTGTAGGATATAGAAGTATAAAAAATTTCAGTATCAACAATTTCAGATAGTTACACTTAATGGGTTAGCCGATGCGTGTATTAGACGCGAAGAACTTATATAAATAATAAACTACAACTTGTTAAAATACCAAATTTCAAAACACATATTGAAAACCTACTGTTGTATAGGTGTTCCCTCTTCACTCAATTTAAAATTTGTGAAATCTAAATGATACTCACAGATTGAAATTTTGTTGTTGAGACTTTTCCTTGGCTTATAGGTCCAATTTTTGTTTACTCGGTAAACTTGATTGGAAAGGAGAGTTGGGATAAGGAAGTATGAGCAATTTGGAAATTTCGTCAATCGAAAGGACCAGCTAGCCGAACCTAGCACCTTTACAGAACTTTTAGAATAGCTCAAAAAAAACCCGCCAATAAAATTAACACCCCGATGTGCACTGACAAGTATATGCTACTACTGGCCAGCGGAAAAATACAATGTTACCGGAGTGTGCCTTATATTTTTCTCTTACTTAACTAAAAATAAAAAAAGGCGAGAACGTAACCCCGACCCTGAAAAACATTCATTTTTCAGCACATCTGAAGAAAAAAATAATAATTTATTATTATATTTCCATTGAGTGAACAGGCTCTTTTTTACTGTAAGGGCAGTGGACACAACTTCACCTACGGTCGCGTAAAAATGTCTTCTCTCGTTTTTAAAGTTACGTTACGCATAACCCCATCGTCACCCGGGTGAACCGCGGTAATCCCCTTTCGCTGCGTCAAATGAATGCATGCCGCTGAACGATGCGGCAATGGTTTTTAAAAATTAAACTCGATATTTGTTCAACCATTGTTTTTTATACATGCATTAAAACCAACTCTACTAAATTTGTCCTGAATTTTTGCAAGACGCTCATGTGCGCTGTACGCAGTTTTCGAAGAATTTCTTTTAAAAATGCGGAGGATAAAAATTCTTGTAAATGAAATACAAATTTTTTGATACAAACTAAAATTTTATTCGTAAAGACAGAAATATAAAACTGTAAAATAAAAATATGCAAATTATTATTCCACACAATGATATATAATATCTTTACTAATCTTCTTTTTATTGCAAATCTGACATTTTTTTCTAAGAGTTTTTCCATGTTCATTACGTAACTCAATTTTTGAAGGTAGAAAGTTTCTGCTTCTTGACATTTTTCTGGTAACAACTTTTCAAGTAGTGACAATCGAAACTTATAAAATGATATTTTCCTATTCTTTCCATGGTGCTTATTATACAATTTATGAGCATTCTGCAAATATAGCTGAAACATATGTATGCCAATTTTTTTATACCAACGTAAAGTTTTGCGTGTCGGCAGATAATAGGAAGACATTTGGTCTTGAAGATCTACTCCGCCCATATATTTATTATATTGAACGACTGGTAGTGGCTTAACTTTCTCATCCCCTCGTCTATTTCTTACGGTTACCATCTCATTTTTATATTCAGTGGAGATGTATATTATATCTCTCTTATCTCGCCATTTGTCAATCATTACATTGTTTCGGTACATACTTTTTGTCTGGCCTTTTTTTAACTTTGCGTCTACGACGTTTTTCGGACAGTCTTTTGCCAAGTTGTAACTATTGTAATAGTTGTCCATATGGACCGAATGTCCATGGTCGAAAAAATTGCGCATTGGGTGGAGTACTACTCTTTCTGTGTGAGACTTACCACCTGTTATATCACCTGCACCAGCATATATATGGACGTCTAAAATTGTAGAATCGGCTTCTGTCAGCATATAAAGCTTTACTCCATATTTATGCCGTTTCTTAGGGAGATATTGCTTGAATAGCAGTTTCCCTTTCCACAGAATCATAGACTCGTCAAGAGATAAATATTTGCCTGGGTAGTATACTCTCTTCATTTTATTGTTAAAATGATCTAGCAGTGGTCTTATTTTATATAAACGATCTATTGGGACTGGTTCATTTTCATTTTTGGTAAAGTGAAGCCATCTCATTATAGCCAAATACTCATGTACGTAGAAAAACAAGCCGAGAATAGTCTATTTTTCTTCCAGTAGTCTTGTATGTTAGGCAATTGTATTGTTCCAGTATGGAAGGTTAATCCAATTCCGATATTGTCAGGTCCTTCCAAACAGAAATCCTAGAACGGTCACATCCTCTGCTGGCAGAAAGGAGTTCAACTGCATAACTGTCAGTTTGTATTACAATCGTATTTAAAAGCTCATCGTCAACCAACATCCTAAACCAATCGTACGCACAGTCACCAGGAATATTGACTAACAATCCATTTCTTTTTGAAAACTGAATCTCTCTCATACCGCTCATACCGCAAAAATGAACCAGTGCCTGAAATGAATGCTGAACAAGAGGCATGTATTAATCTAGTCGATATCAATGAGTCACTAAATATGCAACATGGGCATGTTAATAATAATAATAATATAGTTAGGAATACTTGTATTCCTTGTATTGTTCTGTAACTTGTATTGTTCTGTATGTAAACTTCAAACATTTTTGAGTATTTTAGTTTTCTCTGAACAACTGTCTGTAACCCTCAGAAATATTCATGAGACTTTTAGCTAACGACCACAAATAGTGATGGATATAATCGAATTAATTGTCGAAAGTTAACCAAAATGGAGATGTAAAGAACACTAATGAGCAGTACTACAGGTGTATTCACATGTAGGTATGGCGTTCAAATGATCTTTAAACATGTCTTCTTCAGTATGACCTCAATCATTTTTTGAATTATCTCAAGTTATGATAATAATTGAATGGCCGATTACTTTCATTTCGAATTATCCAATCAATAATCGATTATTCGCACAAATTTCGACTTCTGACAGTTATCGTTCGTAGAGGGACGATGGCTGGTTAACTGTAAAACACATTTTAATATTTGTAATACTTGGACTGTATTATGTCTAGTAATAAACTCAAATAAAAGGAAAGAATGTAATATAATTTTTAAACCACATACTTTATTCTTCAAAATGTTAATATTAAAATAATTCTGAACAATATTTTTAAGACATTGATTCCAGTGTTTATCCACAATTTCCTTTTTTTATTGAGAATAGTCGCTAATTTTTCCTCAATTAGCTCATTACTTGGATTCGTTATTACTCTCTTGAAACTGGTATTCTTGAATTTTCTCATATTTATTTCGTTCGTCAACTTCTGAGATACCTACTGGTAATTTCAGTTGCTCCCTGTGAATATTTTTCATCACAATGTCTACAGATGATTCTGGTTGTGGTTTATAACTTCCCCCACCAGTTTGTAATATTAATTTTTTTTCTTCTGTTCAAATGAACAGAACATAAATATGTTTTGTTCTCTTTTCAATATTATTATATTTCTCCTTCGAATTCTTTTGGGATCTGAAAGAGTTTTTTCCACTACAACTATCAAACTCTTTTTCGATTATTTTCCACGTTTCCTATTTTTTTTCCATGTCACAGTGTTACTTTTTTTGCAGTCTATTATTGCCTTATAATTATTATCCATCACATTTATAAGTGGTTGTTCTTCGTCATAGGTGAAGTTTGGACACCTAGTGTTTTTTGATGTATCCATTGAAGTTAAATTAGTATCAAAAAATAAGTTCACTCAACTCTGTAAAATCTGAGAAAATATAATAACTCAACATTCACAAAGACTAACTCACTATGATACCTTCTAATGAATGAATCTCATGTTTATTTACATTTTTTTGGGGTTAGTAATTTACATTTTGTTTTTT
>WOGJ01295618.1:0-12148 GCA_015342185.1 Leptinotarsa juncta
TCCTGTATCTTGGAAACGAAGCGTTTAAGGACATTTATTTATTTAAACAATTCATATTAGAATATTGTGAGGAATCATCTCCTGAAGTTTGTCAAAGTACTTTTGAATCATCCTGTATAATTCATTGAATTTGTTTATTGATGGTATTTTGTTGTAACTCTTCCAATTTCAATCAACAGGTACATAAACAGAACGAGTTACATCCTTGTAAGTTGTAATTAGCATAGTGAACCCTCCTGAGATATTGAGAAATATTCCTTTATGGTGAGCTATTGGGATATAAACTCAACAAAAAATTCTCCAAAGTGAAAATTTCAATAAAAACATATATTTATATAAATTGAATCTCACAAAACAAACACTCACATTATATCCTTTATCAATTCAAAATTCATATTAAATAATAAATAAATAAATTATATCACCATTTATAATCAACAAAATTATTTATCATAAAAAAGTTACAATTAGGTATTTTATAATTCACGAAAATAATTACCATATAAAAGATTTTCTCCCTACATCCAAAATGAGCCGAATTCTAAAGAAATATAACGTAAAGACAGTATTCACACCCACAACCAAATATCAACTCTTTTAAGAACACCCAAGGACACGATATGCAATGAAGCATAGGTCATAAACGAAATACCATGTTCTAACTGTTCCAGAACTTACATCGGCCAGATCATTGAAATAATAATTTACAACAGAGCCTATGAGCATGAACTAGCTGTTCGCAAATCAGACCCAGCATCATCTCTCTTCAAACACCACCAGAAAACAGGTCACAAATAAGTTTCGAAAACACTAAGACCATTGCTACGGAGAAAAGTCTTCAGGCCAGGATAATTCGTGAAGCAATCGAAATTGAAAAACGTCCCAACTGCCTTAATAAACGAGATGAATCGCAGAGACTATTACAAGCATGGAGATCATTGTTGTCACGCAAGATACCTGAAAATAACTCCGGTACCCGGTCCGGCAGACCGGACACCTGCCACAATACACCTACCTCTCTACACCTGTCCAACAATATAAATATTACCCCGAACATTAAAGTGACGAGTGCGAACTTAGAGCTGAACATAGCAAGCATAGAGCTAGTGACGAGACTTGAGGGCAACGGATGTTGGAATCTCGTCCTTGAGTCATGTAAGTACACTTTCAAGTGATTCTTGAAAATGGCTCCAAAGCAGGAGCCGAAACGTCGAAAAGATGAAAATTACAGACGCGCTTCAATCCGCGTCTGTAAATAATATATTTCACCTAAGTAGAAAAATAAGCAAACGGTGAAAACCAAACATCGGCTGTGTGGTAACAAAAATCAACTAATACTCCATTTCAGATTACATAACGATAATTCTGATGATATCAGTTAGTTTCATTCGCTCTTTGTCATGTATTTCTCAAGATTTCTTTAGTATGAACATGAAAGAATGAAACGAAGTGTCATATTTGTGTGTATTCCGTGTTGAATTCATACCTTGCATAACGCGAAATAGAAACTTGTTTGCTAAATTGATTACCATAAAATTATCTGAATTCCGAACATGTTGTGACATAGTTCAATATACCAACAGATTGCTTTTTGTTTCAATAAAATTTAATAAAATGAATTTTGTTGTTTTCGAGAGTATACGAGTAGGTTGTTTCATTTGCAATACAAATTCAGACAAGTGCACTAAAAAACATTTTATTCAATTCATGATTTCATGAAAATATTTCATATTGTTCGGAAATATAATTTCATTCGTGTCACGGTTCATTAGTATCCACGAAATGTAGAACACGACTATTTCCAATACAATATGCTGATAATGACTACTAGCAAGTCAGTTCAATATTCAATGCATTGCAAAATGTATGTATAGTAATTCTTGATCAAAAAATTCGGCTCAGATTTGCATTATTCTCATCAATATCCAGACAGTATTTTAAACTGCTATTCTTCTGGTAATGGAATTGTTCCAACTGAAGAGTTCAGAAATTTTATTGTACTTTGAAGAATATTTTCAGTTTTCATTTTCCTAACGTCACGATGATTTTCTATAAACATATCTGTCTACCTTCAAAATTTGTCTTCATTTTCTGCAATCATTATAAATTCAGCAGCGAAAAAATTATTTTTCTTCAACTTCTTCTTCGGAATGAAATATTTTTTCACCGTTTCAAGATTTCACCATATGAGTCGCCAGGACCAGGATAAAATGAAGACTGATTAGTGCCACCTTCATTCCGAAACCTGGAAAAATTATTGAAACATATTACAGATATAGCACTGGCTACAAGACCACTGCATCGAGACCGATATCCATACAGATCTGGTATGTTGTCGGAAACGGATTGAAACCGGGTCACGGAAAAAGCAGAATAAGCTCATAAAAGGAAAGAACTGTTTCCGACTGCTTTTTTAGATAAAGAGGGCGCAGGTGGATAGACTGATGCTTAGATGGGAGATTAGTATATACTACCATTAGGGGAGAAAAGTAGTGGGATAGATAGCAATAGGTTCTTTGGAGGTTAAGTGGTAGAACAAGCCTGTAGTGTTTTACACTGCAGTTTTGAACTTCTATTGGTTGTTATATTCCATTTCACCCAATAACGACCATTATTGTCCTCATTGTTATGGGACCTTGTAAAGTAGCAGGCTGTGAATATTATAACTAGATGTATAAATGAAGAAGGGCTGAACAAAATAAATCGTATATAGTAACATTCGCCAAGAAGATCAAAACCGAAAACCTAAAAACTCTCCTAAAGTTCGAAGTGAACACATACATTTGTTGAGGGAGATATATGGTAATAAAATCCATCATAAACATGTAACTATGCTATTATATTATAGCCAAAGATAAAAAAAACGACCATTGATAAGCGTACTTGACACGGAGAACCCACTCCTTATTTAGGTACGGATCCAGATTGGTGAGTGGATCTCTAAGAAACATAAAGGGTACTGGAAAAATATTCCCGTGGACATACTGGATACTTCCCAATGAGAAGACATTTGAACAAAACACAGCTGCAGGTGATGCAACGAAGAGACAGCTTTTTATGTTTCACGCGAATGTGTACTACTGGTTCACAGAAGGTGAACAATTTATGAAGAAACCAAATTATGTCCAGAAGAATATGATATACATTCAGCAAGGGACCTGATCAAATTAGTTTGGGGAAACATTGTTGGAATTGTTGTAATAAAAGAAATGTGAGAAAAACGCAAGCTCATGAGGCTAATTATCAATTATTTTGTTATACGTTTGAAAGACTATACACTACCCTCCTTGATTCTAGTGGTTTTCAACGTATTTTAGGTACTCTGATACTGAAGTATGTTCACTTTATTTCAGTTAAATTCAATAGGTACTTAAATTTTTATTCGCAGTTGAGATGAATACTGTAATTTCTTTGGTTATACTCCATGCATGATGTAAGTATGTCTGTCATGAAATTGGCCGATACTTGATGAAAATCCATAAAGTATTCAACTAAAACTCTCTCAATCTCTATCTAGAATTCTCCTCTGGAATTTGATTTTCTTCACAATTCTGTAATGAATGAACTCCTTCTCGGTACTACCAAATTTTTTGAGTTTCTTGGATAACTCCAGTTCCATTTTTTTCAAAACCAAATCAAAACCAATCAATTGGTGGATACTATTACGTGAAAAGTTACATCCGTCAACGACATCAAAATTTCCATTTACATAACGAAAATAACGAATATCATCTTGAACTATTGATCTATTCCTGTCTTAGAACCATCATAGGAGTTAAAATTTGAGGCAGAACTTGAAAGTTCTGAGTTTGTTGTTTTCCGGTTTTCAAAGTTTTCTTCGTTACACAGATGAATCTTTTCATGCTCAAATTATTATATTTACCACTATAACGAGCGCATATGCTCAAGTTTGGCAATGAGTAATTGTATTTTCGTTCTGACAGAGTTGTGAAAGGGTTAAATTAGTTTACTTCAAATTTGACTATGAAATCAAATTTTCAACAGTGTGGATGTGAGAACAAAGGATCCCGCATTCAGAACATTTCCTTCAATCATCAAACGAAGGCAAGTTGTGAGGTGGTTCGAGGCGGATTGGTTCATTTGCATTTTTTTATTAGACAGAAAATGAAAATGTCTAGCTTTCTTTACGAAAAATATTCCGTTTATTGCATTTTAGTCAATTGTATATTTTTCAAGTCAAAACACTTTTTAAATAGCATTCTGTTTTGAATTTTCTAAACAATACTGATCTTCAGCTTTCAAAATCGCACCTAAAAGTTTTGTAAAGAATTACATTCGGATATTTCATTCGAAATTACTATTACGTTGATTAAATGTTCTAAACGATGAACTCTTGAATTCAAACGATTATAAAGATTTTATTGAACATTTTCGCATATTCCAAAGCTCTTGGAGGAATTCGATGTCCCTCGTCAAGAATTCTTGAAGTAAATCTACTGAAGACACTTGAAGTAAATCTACTGTTCTATACAGTTCATTTCATAGGTATTCCCAATGGGTGACAAAACCGGTAACTACGAAGGCCATTCGATGTTGCCAACCAATGTTATGGAAGCGTTTGTCTCTTTTACTGTATTATGTGGATGACTGAACTGAGTCAGGTTCACTGACCATAACATGCATTGGAACTTTTGTCACAAACTTAACAGTTAAATTCACAAACCGTAAAAAGTAGATGATGAAAAGTCATGCTTGGAATCAAGGGCAGATTTAGATAAAAATTTCGGATAATGGGGTACTTTTCAGCAGGAATAATTCATATATCAAAGTATATTCAAAATAAATACTGTTCCCGAACATACGAAGTGCATCATTCTTCTCGGCTCCCGTTTCACCCACCAAGTTGGCGTCCTCAGGAAATGAAGTACACTAATTCTCTACTCTGAAACTGGTCTCAATTTATATCTAACAGGGTTCATTTTGACTTTCAGACACACATCAAATTTTATATCTGAAAGTAGACAAAGGCATTAAGGTTGTAATATTGGGCAAGTCAAATTACTATAATGGTTTCAGATATAAAAAAAAACTCTCAAGATGTGTAAACATTTGATGTACAGGTTTCCAATTCTATAGTTTCTGAAATATGCAGCGAGTTGGTATGACCAATTATCTCAGCCATTAGTTCTCCCACTTATAAAATTGCTGAATGGAAGATCAATTTTAAACTCGCCTAATCTCATAATCGAGTTGAAGTTTTGTTAATGCATATATACAAGTTAGAGAGATTTATCCCTTGGGTTGGGCTACATATCGGGCGTGGTCCCAGGTGGCGGATAGGGGAACGGAGGCCCTGTCCGGGAAGCCAATGTGGCCTTAAGGATGGGGTCGTCGGACTCCTGGTCAGTGGCAGAAATAAGTAGGGCAAAAGCCTTCGGACCAGCCTAGCCAAGCTAAGGTGTAGGGAATCGTGCGGACAGCAGAATGGCTGCAGGGTGATATGCGGTTAAGAACGATCCCCTTGGAGAACTGGGCTAAACCTCATTGTAATCAGCCTATCTCTGGTAATGCGGGGCTCTGCCAGAGGTAACCAACTCTTCCCTTGCTACTCGTGGGAACACACATGAATCAAACAAACAAAAACAGGAACAACAAAAAGCAATCCCGAGGCTGGACAGAAGTGCTTACCTCAATCTAAGGCGGTGGCTGGGGGTGAACAGAAATGTCCACTCCAATCTACCGCTTGGAATGAGGCTGGACATAGCAGATCACCTCCTCCCCTGATCCACCTCCAACAGCAAGGGCACTTCCTGCGGCAGGCGCCAAGAGCTCCACCTTGAATGAAGCCAAGAAACCAACTGAACATGCAGGAAAGCTCCCTCACTTGTGCAACTCCACGGAGAGAACCCCATAAAAGTTGAAGAAGCCGCGCAACGACAGTAATGTCGCTACACCTTCCAAAACTTTCGCGGAAGCCACCGTGAGACACATCTAGGGTATCAAACAGAGTGTGTGTTCGACGAGTCTTGGCCTACACCTGCCAATATAAAGGAGATGTCTCCTAGTGAACTACTCACCTTCCTGGAAAGGACAGGATGGACGATGACCTAGGAGAACAAATCCTCGGGGGATGTACAAAGGGTCACATGTGGCCTTAGTGCTGTGGGTCTACACTCACCCTCCCTAGTATACAGATACAGATGAAGAGATTTATTTCCGTATCGTTCGATGTATTATCGTTGTTTCCAAGTGTCCCTATACCAAACACTATTGAATATTTGAGAAAACTTAGAAGAGTCATAGGTCTCAGTGAAGAAGTAATCCAACTAACGTGGAACAAAATTGCTTCCAGTTCAACATCTGTTTCTACAATGGAAAACTCTCTGTCTACCTTTATGGCTAATATGTTTATGAGCTTATTTGAATAGTAAGCAAAAAAGGAGTTATACTCCTATACATCCAAGGATGATGTATTCGCTATCTGGGACAATATCCCAGATAATATCAACGGGATTCGATATGCAGATGTTAACTCATAGATAAAATTTAGAGAGATTTCAGTATCATTTGAAGTATCCTTGTTGTTTCCAAGTGTCCTTATTGCAAAAACTATTGAATATTTGAGGGAATTTTCGAGGGTTGAATGAAGGTCTCAGTATAGAATTAATCGAAGACTATACGCAACTAACAACAATGAACAAAATTGCTTCCAACAACAGAACAATTCATTCCATCTCCTGAAGACGCGCGTCGAGAAAAATGTAGCGATTCAGGTGTTTCGGAGCAGTGTTTGTTTTGGATTTAATCCATGCTAGACACATCCGTATGTCAGGTGAAAGGGCATGCAGTCTTACAAAGCACAAGATATATTATTTTGGAGCTGAAATGTCTAGATCAGTAACTTTATATATGGGCCGTTCATCAGTCGTGGGGACAAAATTCTTGGACATGCTGCTGGATGAACAAGACTAACCTCTGTCAAGTATCTTGCATATGCTGTGTCGAATATAATTTAATGTCCACCGTGGTATTAGCAGGGAAAGTAGTTGTTTTCTAGTAGGTATTTACTAGAATCTACGGTCTAGAGTTTATTTGAGAGATGAATGTTATGAGATTTCATTTCAAAATGTTCATTTTTTTATGTATGTGTCTATCTTTGATAGAATATTCAAACTTATAGTGACTATTTGATTATATGAATGTTTTCACGATAAAATAGAGTTGTTTTATTAAAGGCCGTGATAATTTACGCAGGGTGCAACATTTCAAAATGGGTTGTGAAAAGTAAGACTTTTGGACACCTACCACAATTTCTAAAAGTGTCACATTATATCTTAAAATTGAAAGTACTCCAATAGGAATCTGATAACAAGGAGACCCAATAAAAGCTACATGTATAAATCACTAGTGCATTATCTCTTGAAAACGAATAATCTATATTTATACTAATATAAATGTGAAAGTTTGTGAGGATGGATGTGTGTGTGTATGTTTGTGTCTCTTTCACGCCTAAACGACTGAACGGATTTAGATGCAACTTTTCATAAATATAGCTTATACATCAGAATAACATATAGGTTACAGTTCACAATGGTTTTGTGTAATTTTGGTCATAATATAATGGTAAGTATTAAGTAAGTCGGAAAAATTCTTACTCCCTAACAGTTATCTTGGCGTGCGCTGCCTATACCGTTGGAATTACATACAGATAATGTACCGTAAGATTGTTTAATTCAAAAAGTTCTGATTAAAAGTCCGCGATACTTTTTTATTATGCACATTTTATAATATTTGTCAAATTCTTATAAAACTTGATTCAATTGTTTTGAGTATTTAATATAGATAAACTGTGTCTTTTACACTTATTTGGACGAATCGTTTAAAAGTTATCATGATAAGTTAAACTTGACGCAACAAAGTAAGCCATTACGCTTTGCGTCTACAGTAAGACGACGGGGGACCATGCGCGGTAGAGGAGCGATCTAAGCAATGAGGCTCTATCACCGAGAACGCGACTCGAACGCGGACAGACGAGTAAGGGAAAACGTCATTGACGGTTGTGTTAGTTCTGCAAATTTCCTTATAGTTAATATAATTCGATTCTCAAAGCTTTTCATCACTTAGTACAGTTGGCATACTTTTCTCAGTTACTGTATTTTTGAATTAAAAATATAAATTACTAGCTGTTGCGCGCTCTTATATTAACGTAGAGCCGAAGGTACTGAAACTAGATCTTGAAATATGCAGGTAGGTTCCTTTTATAGCATAAATAAGCATCAAGAAAGGGAATCAGGAATTTCCACCCCCAAGGGAGAAAAATAGGGGTTAAAAGATTGTATTGAATTTCGTCAGTTTTGAAGTTGGAAACCTGAAATTTTGAGTGATTAAAAAATATTGTAACTATCTATTTAAAATGGTGTGTCACGAAACTCAATGTGACAAATTAAATTCTACGCGGGCGAAGCCGCGGGCAACAACTAGTTTAACCCAAAAGCACAATACCGCCCTGAGACCTGTCGTTCTCAAACGGCGTTACCACATCCATACCTCTCTACATCTACAAATCGAGGAGGACGTCGATGTGCTTTCAACATTAAAATGAAACTTCAACATAGATCATTCTGAAATAACATTGATATAGACGAAATTCGCATTGTTCTATTCCGTTTGAACTTCAAAACATTCGTTATAGAATTGAAATAGATATCATTCACAGGAACACTACCGCATAATACGAGTATATGAAAGAGTATTTCATTAGTTCGGACTTCCATATATGAAATAAATTGATTTGAAATCTCTGAAAGATTCGCACTCGCAGATAATCATACATCGGTGAAACTAAGAGGTCATTGAAAGTTTGCATTGCCGAGTACAAGAAACACACACAGCGAGGAGAAACCAGCAAATCCGGAATAGCAGAGCATGTTTGGACACATCAACATAACATCAAGTGGTCTCAAGCTGAAATCATCCATAAGGAGGAACACTGGTTTAGGAGAAAATTCAAAAAAGTTGCATATATGTTGTCCAACAACGGATTTAGCCAAGCTAGCGTATAGATACGCAACATATGGAAACCTATAATCAAGCGGAACACGACCAACTCCCACCAAACGGTCAGCTCCCGCTAAAACGGATGAAGAGAGGGAAGAGGGGATAGGTGAAAGTACCCGAACGACCTATAAATTTTCAGATATCGGAGGAATAAGTTTAGTCATCAACCGAAGACGATTGTGGATACTAATAATCATCGTGAAGTAACTTGGCTTGGTATCTTTTAATTTTTGATATTTTCTTGTTGATAGTTCAATTCTTAACTGTTACTTGTATTTTATTTCATTGTAATTTCAGTTTTTTTGCTTAATATAATTGTTATTTTTTGCTGAGCTTTTTAATTTTTACAGATTCTTTCAGAGATTTCAAATCAATTCATATCATATTTGACAATTGAAATCCAAACTGATGAAATGCATCAAAAAACATTTTCAACCACTTTCAAATAAATATGAAATAGTATCTTTATAAAATTCATCTTTCATTGAAAACTATCATCTCTAGGTGTACCTTAAGAAATTGTGGACAGAAAACACTTCTTTTCAACTACTCATCAGTACCTTTTTGGATGACTTCATAAGACGAAATTCTATTTTTCACCAGAAGAGACAATTTTGCTTTTTTCACGAAGGAGAAGGAGAATTACAGAAAGCCTTCTCCTGCAAACTAATCTCTCCTAAAAAAATATTGTCTTTTCAGTTTCAACCATTCTCTTGGCTGCTATACTTGAACAACAGACCAGCCTTTCCAATTAGTTCCTTCAATGTACACCGTTCATAACTCAGCTGACTCCTTTTATAAACAACAAAAATGTATTCTTCCTTGTTAGCCTAATAGGCGTGATCTCACCTTAAACAATAGATCGATGAAAAAACAACCGGAAAGTGTCACATTGTCCCGTTACGAAGAAAACAGTTGTAGGTGTAGACGATGCGTAACATTTTTGCGATTGTGTATTCCTTATACGCCCCTTGAATGAAAGTGTGGTATTTTAATGGCCATGTTCTACATTATGTGATTAGTAATTTATATTGTTGTTATTGCTGATTATATCTCTCACTGTTTATTGATATCCTTTGGAAAAGTCGATTTATGAGGTCAACTAAATGCACGAACATTACTATGAGAATTTTCTGGAGTATACAGTGTCATTTCCAAAGTGTGCACCTTATGAGAAACTTATTTATAAAGGGTTTTTCGATAAAAATTTATTCCTGGTAAAATTTGTCCATCCTCCAAAATTGAACATGCACCAACAAATTATAGTAAAACACACGTAATATATAAGGAGCCTTCAAAAATGTGATTTTGAGACAAGAGTAAAGTATCCATATTTTGAAAAATATCGGGAAATGTCAATCAGAAAAGTGGTTCAACGTCAAAAAATTGATATTAATTTAAATTTATGACCATCCAAATAGAGTTTTATATTTTCACCCATTTTTTTAAAATAGGGACTACGAAAAAAATATTGCTTATACGGTAGACAACATCCTGTATACGACGGTTCATTTGAAAAGCGTGTGATTAACAAATCACATAAATTACACACCACGGTCATTTTGTTAAGAATGAATTAATTTTTAAAGTTTTTGATGCAAAGTTATTTTTATTTATTGTTGACAAAAACTCAATACTAAATAATAACGAACCTTTGCTGACGATACCGCCATACTGGCGCTACATAGCGACTCAAAAATGGCCCCACAAATACTCCAAAAAGGCTGAATGACATATCCCACTGGACTCAAAAAGTGGCAGATAAAAGCAAATGAAGCAAAATCAGTCAGTTTAATATTCACCTCAAGAAGAGGCTTTTGTTCTCCTGTCACACTTAACAGCATTGCAAGCAGATTATGTGAGATACCTTGGATTGCACTTAGACAAAAGACTCACCTGGAAAAAACTTATTTTCACTAAGAGAAAGCAACTTGGTATTCAACAGCGCGAAAACTTTACTGGCTCATTGAACAAAAGTCTCAACTGTTTCTCGAAATTGAAATATTTCTGTACAAGGCAATACTGAAGCCCATTTAGACGTATGGAATCCAACAATGAGGTACTTCATCCCATTCAAACATAGGAAGGTTTCAACATACAAAGGTTTCAACATAAAACACTCCACATGATAACCAATGCCCCTTCATGGTTTGTACTCTCAGAGTAAGAAAATACAATAGAGAGACCATTTCCATCCTTACATTGAAGGCAGCATAACTTTGTTTTTTTACGGGAAGTAAGTTGGACCATAAAGCAGTGGAGGTTGATTCAGTTGATAATCGGAGGGATATTATATATTTATAAAATAAATCATTTCAGGTGAAAATGTATTCTGTTCGAATTGTTCCTACAGGAAATCTGATTTATTACTGATGGTTATGAAAATAGGGCCAATGTTTCTACCACCTACTAGATTTTTATTTATGAATGGCTTTATAATAAAGGGCATGATTTACTGGTTTGAAATCAAATTATTTCAAATGAACTAATTCATAACAATGATAAATGTTAGTTTCAAAAGTAATAAACTTAGCTTCATAAAATCAGATGAATAAATTTGTGATTTATTCTCAGATTTGATGAACAAGTCTGATTTTAAAATATTTCTTACAATTTAGATCCTATCAATTGTCCATTTTTCATGTACCTACTATCATGTTCATTCTCACGCACTTTCAATGGTCTCGAAGTTTCACTAATATAACTTTTACCACAGGAACAAGGTATCTCATAAATGAATTATTTTTGTTTTTTCTTCAGTGTTGGTGTGTTTTGTATGTGTGAATATAGATCTCAGTGTATTTTTTGTTTTGAAAGTAGTTCTGACATCATACCTATTTTCAATTAGTCTTATTTTTTCAGATAGTCCTGAAATGTTCATCAAATCTGAGAAAAAATCATAAATTTCTTCATCAGATTTTATGAAGCGAAGTTCATTACTTTTGAAATTAACATTTATCATTGTTATGAATTAGTTCATTTTAAATAATTTAAGTTTAACTCGGTTAACCACGCGCTTTATTATAAAGCCATACATAAATACAAATCTAGTAGGTGGTAGAAAAACTGGCCCCATTTCGATAATCATTAATAATAAATCAGATTTCCTGTAGGAACTTTTTGAATGGAA
>WOGJ01295622.1:0-12999 GCA_015342185.1 Leptinotarsa juncta
GAAGCGAGTTATTTATGTACAGCTCTAAAAGGAAGATAAACTTCCCATCCCTTCCATTCCCTTCCTTTTCCTTCCCTTCTCTGAAGGATAACAACCTGTATGACGTGCGTTTCACCAACCAAGTTGGCATCTTCAGGAGTGAATAAAATAGTTTTGTTCATCTCCTGAAGATTCCAGCTTGATTGGTGAAACGCGCGTCGAAAAGAGTATTGCATTTCTCGTAACTGGGAAAACTGCCTGCTTGGATTTATTCAACGCCGGAGGTTTAAGCTTTATCATTTATTTTTTCAAACCTAAATGAGATGTATTTGAGAATTATTATTCCTGAGTTAACCTAATAAATTAGCAACGGCAGTCCGTTGTTATAACCGGACAAAGATAACTAACTCTAGAAGCGGATCTTTTGTTAGTTATCGGCTTGAATATTTGAACTTGAACATGTGCCAAAATTGAATTCCAAGCAGGTCATCAAGTATTCCATGAAATAGAGATTGCGCCATTTTATTCCTAAACAATTCGACATTCCTACATTCTATTTCAGATTTAGTTAAATATGAAGATTTATTATTATTATTGGCACCAGATCTGGATTGATATTTATGAAAAAATATGAATTACATATTTTGCACTCTAAATGATTCAACTTGAAGAGAAAATACAAAACATCGAGGTGGTAGACTTCTGTCGTTCGCAGAACACGATAATAGTCAATCTTGTTTGTTCTACAGTCGATGAACTTATGAACTTGCAGATGAGAAAGAAAAATGTGTTTAGTAGTGTACTTTTGAACATGGCAATCATACTGAATTTTGCTTGTTTCGTAATTTTAAGTAACTACGTTTTTGCCGAGCTGCCAAGTTTATATCAATATTACACTCAAGATGGTGTTGACTATGGATTGGACGATGGAGATGTATATTTCAGATTGAATAACAAAAATATCACGTTGTTCAGTGGCGCACTTCATTACTTTAGAGTTCCTAAAGAATATTGGGGGGACAGATTGAGAAAATATCGAGCAGCTGGCCTAAATGCAGTTGAGACGTATGTTCCATGGAACCTACATGAATACAAAAATGGCATGTTCGACTTTGGAACCGGTGGCAGTGATTTTGAGGACTTTCTTGACGTTGTGTCTTTCATTAAATTAGCTAAAGAAGAAGACTTATTTGTAATTCTTCGCCCGGGGCCGTATATTTGTGCAGAATGGGAATTTGGTGGTCTACCTAGTTGGTTACTAAGATATGAAAGAATAAAAGTGAGGACAACTGATATTCAATACATGTATTTCGTCAAAAGGTATTTGAAAAAATTGTTTGACTTACTTTCTCCCCTTCAATTTACCAAAGGCGGGGCTATAATTGCTATTCAAATAGAAAACGAATACGGTGACACGAAGGATGGCGACAAACCAGTGGATCGAGCCTACCTTGAACAACTTAGAGATATTTTCCAAGAAAATGGCATAGTTGAGCTCCTCTTCACGTCGGATAAACCTTCGTTGGGATTCTCGGGAACATTACCAGGAGTTTTAGCTACTGCGAATTTCCAGAACAACGCTACTAACGAACTTACCATTTTGAAAAAATTTCAACCACACAAACCCTTGATGGTTACGGAGTACTGGACCGGATGGTACGATCACTGGACGGAAACACACCATACGAGATCTGCTAAAGAATTTGCGGGAGTATTCGAAGAAATTCTGTCTTTTGGCGCATCTGTTAATTTGTATATGTTTCACGGAGGTACAAACTGGGGATTTTTAAATGGAGCTGACGTCAACGACACTTCTGCTGATAATGCAGGTAATTTTGTTTATCAGGAATGATTACTTCACATCCTCTTTTGATGGATATCTATTTTGAATGTTGAGTTCGATAAAATATGCACAAATAATTATGTTTATTGTTCAAAATAGAAATGTAGTAATTCCAAAATATTATGACAAACATCTAGAATTGGATAAAGATTGTTTCGAAAATTGATGAATATTAATTAAATTGAGAAGGGTATAGTTTTAGCAGAAATTAGTTTATAGAGAAAATGAATTTTCGGGAAAAAACTTTTTACTTCTTCATCATGATAGAAAACATCCACCAATTTTGTTTGAAAAGTCAAACTGATTTTTGATTTACCAATTGAACTTTATATCGAATTGTTACTCAATACTGTCGTCCGAAAATACATTATCAGATCATCTGCAAATATCAGATGTATCCCAAATGATAAACGCATATATTTTAAATGTGGACGCAAGTTTGATCGTCTGCATACTTCTGAATTCTTGAGACATACAGAACTATAAACGATTCATTGTCCAATAATGTACCAAGGGATGAAACTGGTAAGGCATTCAACCAACCGCCTGCATGTTTTGACGATACTTCTTTTGTACGTACCTTTTCTATAGAATATTTAGCCGAGTCTAACAAATTATTTAAGGCAAGAGAAATATCCCAGGTTTGTTGAACATTTCTTCTGTTACTTGGTATTTCTAAACCAGTTTGTGAGATCCATAATTGTTCGGCCTCCCTCAAGTTGTTAACCGATGGAAATGAGGGTGGTAAAATTGAATCTATCATATTGGTCACACTATAACTTGAAGAGCAGAAGGCAGGTAGTGAAAGATCGATGATTGTGCGAATGCCTAAACTTCCATAAGATACCGAAAGAGTATCTTATGTCGAAGAGTGTTACGAATTTCTTCATCAAACTTGGTCAGATATATTTGGTGATGCAAGATTGGAAAACATCTCATGAGATGGATGAGCTTTGGAATAGTCAAACAGTTCCAGAGAAGATGCAAAGCTACATGTCTTGGAAGTACATGAACACGAGAAGACATAATTCTCAAATTATGCAATGTTTCCTCAAAAATGTAATGAATGATTCTTCTGTGAGGGGTGAACCAAGAAGAATTACTTTATTTCTATCAATTATTTTGATTCCAATAATTGACGTTTTCAAGCTGTAGAAAATCCACATAGAAGTTCGATCGAAATATTGAGGATTTGCAGAATTTTTATTTAAACTTGCAACCGTTAAGAAAACTTAAAAAAGGCCTTGAAATGGGTTCAAATCGGTTTTGTTCTTCGTCTGGTTCTTACCGAATTCTAACTCGACAGAGTGACCTATGGTCATTTTTACGACAAAGTATGAACACATTTTATGTTTCACAAAACTGGATTTGATAACTTGCAGGATGCTGCGGGTTTTAAATACTGTCATATCTAAATATACAGTTTAATGAAAATATACATGCATAATAAGTTGAGAAAGTAGCTCTTCCGAAAACAATATGAACTACTTTATTTCAAAATAATAGGGTGGTACTCTTCAAAAGGTACTCATGAATGATAGCTTCAAATAATATAATTTCGGATTCTTTATTACTTTAAAAACAACCTTTAGTTTATCTTGAACTCAGAATGAATATTTTCAGGTTACCAACCTGTTATCTCTACGTACGACTACGATGCTCCATTATCAGAAGCTGGTGATTATACGGATAAATATCATAAAGCTAGGGAGATCATTTCCAAATATAACAAAATAATGGTCAAACAACCACCAATGCCAGATTTGAAGAAACGCGTTGTTTATCCTCCAATTGATGTAACTGGTGAGATCTCATTGGATAGTCTCCTTAGGCAGAGTAGAATAAAAATATCTTGGAATAGTGCCAGATTGATTCCGATGGAACTTCTTCCTATAAATGATAATTCTGGGCAAAGCTTTGGTTATATTGTCTACAAGAAAACAAATATAAATATTCCTAAAAATTCTACTTTGACCATAGAAGGTCGTGTTTGCGATACTGTTCTTCTTCTCATTAACGGGAAACTTAAATCGAAAATTTTGGAAACTAAGGATGATTTGGAAGGATTTGGGTACTGGAAGTTGAAGAACTCCGTTTTGAATTTGGGCGATAAAGAGTACCGGCAAGCTACACTCGAGTTAGTTGTGGAAAATTTGGGAAGAGTGAATTATGGAAAGCTGTACCAATTCAATCAGTTTAAGGGTCTCTGGCAAGGAAATATACTACTTAATGGTTTAAAATTGCAAATAGAAGAAATTATACCTTTGGAGTTCAGAAAGTCATGGACGAAAGAACTGAAAAACTGGCAAACATATGTTTTTCGTTCCGGTCCAAAGTTGTGCAAAGCGGAATTAACAGTAGATGAACCTCGAGATACTTATCTAGATATGAGAAATTGGCATAAAGGAATTGTTATTATCAATGGTTTTGTTTTGTCGAGGTATATGAAACTGGGTCCACAACAAACTGTGTATTTGCCAGCTCCACTCTTGAAGAAGGGAGCTAATATACTACTGATATTCGAGCATTTCATCGCACAAAATAAAATTGAGTTTGTTGAGGACCCAATTTTCCAAAATATCTAAAAATTTTACATACATTTCTCCAAATTTGCAGAAATTAATAAAACAATATTGGTACTTTTTTGCTTGTTCACTAATATTTCTGTACGCATGTTGCCTAAATCTACTCAACTTTATTCAACATTAGTGGCCCGACCCGGCTTCGCATAGGTAGCAAAACATATATGCCATACATATTTTTCCTATTTCCGTTTTTACTTGATGATTGCGATTTTTAAAATGTAACGGCTAGAAGATTTTACCCTCTAACAAATTAGTACTAGAACAGTCCAAGGTATTAGAGAGTATTCATTATCAGCATATCCCGAAATATTCTGGAATCTTATGTGGAATGTTCCCGAAAATCCCATACCACCCCAAATTATTCTGGAACAATGAAGGTAGATAAATGATGTTGGCTCTTTATCCACCATCTGTAAATAATGTTCACTTTCTCCTGAAGGTTTGAAGATATAGGGGCTGGAAGTTATACACTCTATAAATTTTCAGGACAATTCAGAACATTCGAGATGGTTTGACAGTATTTCACGATATTCGACGTTCCACAACTCACTAGACTATTTTGGGACGTGGTGGAATGCATGAGAATAATCTGGACTGCTCTGAAACATCCCAAAATATTCCAGATTATCGTGAAGTGCTCATTTCCATCTGATAAACGTGGTTTTGAAGATGTAAAATCTTGAAATTTCGCCTCTTAGAAAATTCTAGGACAGTTTAGAACATTCGAGAGACGGCCATACTGCCACCATCCAGCTAACCAGCTAGCCAGAAACTGCAATTTATGATATGTAGTAGAGTAAACCAAAATCATCGAGTTGAGGTTCAGAAGTGAACAAGGGAATAAAATATATTGCCACTATTTGTGACAAATATTTTTTATTACTTTTTATAGTAAAAAAAAGAGGAAAATGGTTGGTTTGGGTTATTTTGGTTATGTTTAAGTTATTTTAGAAAATCCATATATTAAATAATTTTGAGAGTGAATTTAGAATTATTTCGAACGATTGGAAACGAAGATCACGGAGATGTTCCCTTTCAATTATTGTATGCAAGAATAAAAAATTGTCGTTCTGAAAAATTAAACTTCTAAAGAAGAGCGATGCTGCCAGTTGTATCTAAAACCGATAGCAATCGTTAATATTTTTTTCCTATTTTTAGCAAGAAAAAAATTGAAGTACTAGGTTACGTGGGAGGTTTGTTCTGCTGATATTTCCGATATACAGTTTGACCCAAGAAGTTCCTATGAAGATTTTTAATTTTTTTTGGAACACACAGAAATTTGTTTGTTTATTTGACGTGGCTTGAACTGACGATCATTATGATTTAGGGTTAAGGGTGTACAATTATTACTTATGAAAAATTAATTTTTGTCATTGATTGAGTTGGATTGATTTGCCTGGGAAATATTGAAAAGTACTAATGGCATGGAAATATTTTAAAACTCCAATTCTTTCAAGGCAGATATTTCTGAAGCTGTTGCAGTAGTTCTATCACGAGCAATTTCAAAAACAATCTTACATCTCCTTCTGAAAGCACGAAGGTGGCGGCCATTTCAACATTTATTGGGTTTTCAAATAATAATAATAATAAGTGCATGATTCATTTTTATTTTGTGTTAATTCAATCATTTAAAATAAAATGAGTTGATTTGTTATTAGTTTTTAAAATCGATAAAAATATAATTTTTCATAAAGCAATAGCTTTAGACTCAGTTGTTCAAGGCGCGTCAAATAAACGAGGAAATCACTGAATGTTCCATAAAAATTTTTTTGAAGCTTTTTGAGTGAGCCTGTAAATTGGAAATACTTACAAAACACTTTAAACTTTTCCACGTACCCTAATGCTCCAATGCTAATGCTTACTGCTCTAATGCTTACTAAAAACAGGAAAAGGTTATTAATGATTAAAATCCATCGTTTTAAGTGGAGCACCATGTATGGAGCACCATGTATACAGCTACCGTACTGAGTCACGGCTGGTGAGAAACCCCTTCCACAAGATGTGTAGTAGAAATCTGTTATCAGTCTGTTGGATTATTCGAGCCGTAAACATCCAAATTCAGGACCGTATTCAGTTAGTGGTGGAGTTTAAAAGTAAATTGCATAAACACCCACCCAAACTTTACGCAAATACGATTTCTCCCACCGGTAATGCCTCAGTCCGGTAGCTTGTATGTATGTTTAAAATTTAGCCTTCATAATTGATGGAAAAACCTTCTTATCCAAAACATCTCGATAGATAAAATTTATCCAAACTATACGTGAAAATCCTATCTTCAAACAAGCTTTTTTGTACGAACATATAGCTTTTAAAGCTAAAAGTAGTACAACTCTGTTGCAATACCATCACTCCTAGAACTAAGTGTTACTTAACAGTTGTATAGGGTTACATAGTGGGTAAAATAAGTTACACTGCTTGCTATTGATACCAAATTAGTACATAGAAAATATAAGATTACCTATAGATAGATATAAGATATTTAGAACAAACTGAGTTGAGTTTTCGACTAGAAAAGGAATACGTTGACAGAGTGATTTCTCCTATAATTATTAATTTTTTCCAAAAACATTAATAAATGAGTGAATTTTGCTAATAATAGGCTATATATTCATCAATGAAATTTCAATCGCAGTTAAAATATCAATCTTTGAAGCACAAACAATGGCTCTAACAATTTCATAAGTATAAAAGTTAAATTAATAAAATGGATTCAACCGTTCTATTTGTTAGTTTTAATTGGTGACATATCTATTATATTTTCATGGTGTCCAATACAAAATTTCTTTTTGCGTCTTAAGAAAACATTTTTATCACTTTTATTTTATCGTTATGGATTTAAGCTGCATTATATTTTATAACGTTTACTTGGAACTACTAAAAAACTCTTATAAAATTATCTTTTAAATATTTTAAAAGTATCGCTTAAATATGTGGCAAAAGTGCAGTAGGAGAAGTCTTCACAAAACTACTTTTTGAGACTGTTAGAAAAATGTTATAGTAACTGACGAAATGTTCATAAAACTGTTTTGTAGCGTTTCTGACAGGACTTACAAAATATTATTAAAGACTATAATGTTTTATAAAACGGTGCCAATATCCTACTTATAGCTGTTTTGTAAAAATCTGAAAACATTTCTGGGAGGATTACAGTTTTATAATTTGTTTCTTCGAAACATTTTCGCAACTATTATAAATTATAAAATTGCTAGTTGGGAATTGCATGATGAGTATTTGTTATACTGCAAGTGAATATTGTAATATAGGTATATATTTCAAGATAGATCAGTGTATCCTCAATAACCAACTAAAACAATTTTATTCCAACCGAGCTCCGTTGTTGATTACTATATATCATAATTTGGACACGGTACTGCTATATTGTGAATTTGTAGTCATTAGTACTTGAAGTTGAGTTCAGTGATGCAAAAATACTATTTGAATTATATGAACAAGTTTTTAAGTCATCAGGAAGTCCACATGGAAGCTGCAGAGATCAGTTAATTCCAGCAGCTTCACAGGCATAAACCAAAGCATGGGGCCTTCTATAAGATCCTAGAAGACCTTGACTCAACCAAAAACCTGACTTTTGCCTGTCTCAAGTCCCATTGGCTGAAGTCAGAAATCAAAGGATTCATCATGACCTATCACGGTGTCATCAACATCTTGATCTACTTCATTTGAGTAATCTACCTCAGTTGAGTAATTGGTACAGAGGCTCCTGACACTAGATGCAGAAACTGTCACAGGGAGACTGAAAGACTTCATATGCTGCCAGCATGTTCAGCATATGCCACCTCAGTCTATAGCTACTGACATAACGCTTCATTATGAGTGCTATAATACAATCACTAACTATATTGAAAAGACATTAGTGTTACACAACGCTTCTAGGGATATTCAATTCGTGGAGAATGAGAATTGTCAAATTTTTTGAAACTACTTTTCCCCATTTATAGTCAAATTCAAGACAATACACATGATGTAGTTTTCCTCGAACATCAAAGTATAACGCTTTCATCATCAAGTGTTTCGCTCTGTGTGAAGTGAATATGGTATGAAGCGAAAAAGCGGATGAAATATTGAGATTTCCTCTTCGAATTCCACAGACTCTACCCAGGTCATTCTGTTGTTCTAAATTTGGAGTCCTTCATAGAATGATGCCCTCTCTGATCAGATAGAACCAGCCAATACTTGACTTGATGAAAATCTATATCATCAACTACCGATACAATTTATGGTAAGATTTTCACATTTTATTGCACATTAGTAATCAAACAGTAAACAGATATTTGTTTACATGCAACCCAATAAGCAATGCGCATTTGGTCATGAATTTGAAGATATGAGGAGGAAATGAGAGAATATATTGAATGAAGTTTTATTATGTGTATATCAATAAAGCATTTATATTTCAATATGATTTATAAATATGGTTCTTTACAAAGTCTACGCTCTTAAAGGGCTGAAAATGTTCAAAAACGAAAATATCATTTTTGCCACTCTGCAACAAAGGTGCTGGCAGATATAATGTCTGAACAGGACCCATTCTTGCATATCTACCTAGTACAAATCCATTGATGATTACAATTCCTTTTATCCAACTTTCCATATGAATGAAGGTATCTTCAGGGACACCTTTTATTTCCAAAGTTCCTCTGTAGAGAGATGGACCTTTGGAATCTTCAAGAATACTGCTCCACTGAGTGAGGCTATTCGTCCAACTTTTAGAGAACTCGAGCGGATATATTGTCCAGTCCCTCAAATAATTTCCATTTAGTTTTATTCCTCCCTGCCAAATACCTTTGAATTGTTTGTAAACACCAACATTCACTCTTCCCCAGTTTTCCACAATTATATCCAAAGTAGCCCCTTGCAAATGTTTGTTGGTGAGAGTTAGTTTGGAGTTCTTTGCCATTGACGTCCCAATCGCATTTTTCAAGTCGGAAGATTTTTCTAACCATGGTGATACTAAAATTCCATTCACTAAAACCATCACCGTATCGCACACTCTTCCTTCAATTTCAAGGATTCCATTAGCGGGAATATCAAGATTTGTTTTTCGGTAAACAATGTAACCGTAACTTTGACCATTTCCATTGTTGATGTCTAAGTTTTCCATAGCAATCGGGTTAGTCGATTGAACTGGTTTAATGGATTGCAACATATAATATAGGAAAATTTGTTTTTCCATTTCAACACTTTCATAAGCGATTTTTTTCGGTGCACTGGGCACATCTGGCAGTTTTGTATGGACTCGATTATATTTCGCTAAAAGTTCCTTTGCCGCCCAATACTTGTCAGTGTAATCTCCGGATTCATCTAATGGTGACAGATAATCATAACTGGATGTAATGGAATGGAAATCTGAAAGAAATGCAATGCAAAACATTTATAGGTATGTGTTAAATAAAAAATAAGAAAATGACGATACCCAGGTATTTTCAATGACTATCTTCAGCAATTTTCGTTCTTAGAATGTTGATAAGAACGCATCAAACAAACAAATTTCAACATTGAACAGTTCATAAGGTAAATGACATTTCCCTCATAAAAAGGGCCTTCTGTGGGATCGACAAAGAACTCAATCCTTGAATATTAAGGATCCTCAAGGAGGTCACTTGCAAAGCCAAGCTTTGACATTAATCGCAGACGTGATTCGTTCTCTGCGTTTCACTTCCGCTTTCACCGCAAGTCATTTAGTGGAAAACCAGAACCCAAACAAAACGCATTTGTGATTCAACCCCAGATAGCCGTTGGTGTTATTAGTGATGATAGGCTGTACTCGTAGGAAAGCCTGAGTTAGTGAGGTAGACAAAGAACTCGTCAGAGAACTCACTCCTCGATTTATTAAAGATATACGAAACTCCCAAGATCTCCGTCGAACCTATAGTTGGCGTCTTCGTAAGAGGAAATGTCTATTTGTGGCTGTCAGTGAGTCTGACAGACCTGTGTATGAGAGAATTCGGAACTGAATTTAATTGGGCTGGATTATGATGAAACTTATAGCATTGACGTAGCGGATATTATGGGTTTTGGTTTTCGGTAAACAGTGTGTGAGAAGGTATCATTGGATTTTGTGATGAGAACGTCTAGGAATCGAAGTGAATTGTTATTTCCGACTTCCATTGTGGATTTTAGGTCCAAATGTGAGGAGTTGATGTGGTTTAGAAACATATAGAGACTTTCAAATCCATAAGACCATGTAACAAAGACGTCATCTACGTATCGAACAACACGTAGGTTGGAGGTCAGACATCTCAATGGCTCTAGCTTCGAAGTCTTACATGAAGAGGTTTGCAAGGACTGGAGTGGCCACTGACGATGAAGAACCCCTTAAGAACCATTGTAGTGTGTCACTACTTGAGGAGTAGGCAGATTGAGACCTCAGTGTAGTGATCTTATAAAAAAACAAGACGCAATTCAACCTGGACTTAGATTACTGACCGCGGAAACCTTTACCAACATACACATATGTGTGTTCTGGCGTAGTCCTTCAGCTGTGTGGTGACACATGCTGAAGTGTCATCCCGGGTGTACATCTGTTCGTCTGTGACATTATCACGACGTTTTGGCAAGATCAAGTGAGTGAGCAGCTATCAAGTGAAGCACATGAATATCGTAAGTAGGATCTTGCCGAAACGTCGTGATAATGTCAAAGGCGAACGGATTCAACCCGGGATGAAACTTGACAGCCTAATGTCAAATGAAACATAGGTATAACCAATAACATGATAGTTCTGAACTGAACTCCGACGGAACTCTAATGATTACTCTTATACAAATTCTATAATGACAAATCTCACCCGTGTTCTCATCATCATACTTCAAATTCTGTGCCCCGTTCAGGAAACCGAAATTGGTGCCACCGACGAACATATATATGTTGACAGATGCAGGGTACCGCAGAATCTCTTCGTAGTTGTAACGGAACTCTTCCAAGGTTTTTTTTGTATGAGAATCTCCCCAGAAGTCAAACCAGCCACCCCAATATTCCATAGTCATTGTTGGTCTGTTCGGCTGAATTGATTTTAAAATATTCAGTTGTGTCTTTGGGTTCTTGTCGAAGTTGCCCGTCATTAGGAATAGATCTGGAAGGGTTCCGTAAGATTCTTTATCTGGATTATCAGCTGTAACTAATAATTCCTTGATGCCTAGAAAAATGCAAATACGTAAGTTGAAATAATCGGGTGTGGATTCATTTTTTCATGTTCTCGGAACTGCTTTACACGGTCATATGGTGTTTCATTGGCATCATTGGTATTTAATGAAAATATTGATTTTATTTCTTTTACGAAACTATGTAATATTTCCAAAATTGGAGGGAAAAATGTGCAAAGAGAAAAGAGGGGAGAAAAAGGAAAAACCCAAATTGAAAAACAGGCAGGAATACAGCGGTAGTAAATTTGCTTATATGTCGACGACTGCTAGTGAACTATCGAATATAAATAAAATTAAATTAGTATTTCTGGTTATATAGGATTTGAATTACTTTTTTGATTGCTAGCTATAATACAATCTTGTTTAGGATGCCGTAACTTTGATTAGTTTTTCTAGGATTATATTATAATAATCTCAGAATTTTATATATTTATTTTTTCTTATGTCATAGACGAACATGTATTTGTCTTATAACTGAATTGAATATATTTACTTACTCTCTTTAAGAATAGTTATTTTTGTTCTCAAAAATATCCCACACTATCTAATATATCAACGTTAGAATCTCATTGAATGGAGAATGGTAAAAATCTATAAAGGTGCTGAATGAGTTTTTTACTCACCCTTGGAAATCATCAGGTTTCTGAGCAATTGTAAATACTTTAAGTCGTGCTTTCCTGATATTGAATATTCGTTTTCAACTTGGAACATAATTATAGGTCCACCTTCAGTGAATTGATGTGGTGCAAGGATCGGCATCAACACATTGAAATATTTCGTGACGTGTTTCATATAAGCAGCATTGGATGTTCTTATTTCTATATTGTTTTCTCTCAATAACCAACTAGGAAGACCTCCAAATTCAAATTCGGCGCAAATAAATGGCCCTGAACGGATGATTACGAATAAATCCTCTTCTCTAGCAGTTTTCAGAAACTCCTCAAGATGAAGAAAGTTAGACATATCGTTGTTTCCATTGCCAAAATCAAATTCACCTATAATGAGAGAAGATAGTCATTTTAAAATAATTATACAGTGTGACCCATTTGTAATGGAAACACCCCTAAAATTTGAAGTTGTAAATCGATTTTAATATTTTTTTTTAAATGTCAAGTACTAAAAGGTCTACCTTGTGACAAAATTTGAAATGTTCATTAAAGTTTCAGGGCATACTATGCAGAACGTATACTAAGAAAAAACCATTTCAGTGTGAAATCAGTTTGAAGTCTTCGAAAACTCGTGCAAATCAGAAAAATTTTTTCATTTTGCTAAGTTATCTTTTGTTAATTTGTTTTTTGGTATAAAAAATCGTGAAGTTGATAAAATAGATGTATTATCTCAAAATATAAGATTAATAATAATATCTTTATTTTACAATCCTCAGCAAAGTCCAGTATTAATACTGCTTTGTTTAACTGAGTATCATTTACATTT
>WOGJ01295784.1:0-10774 GCA_015342185.1 Leptinotarsa juncta
CTTAGGCTTAGTGATCTGGTTTATTTGGTATATTATTGACATAATCTTTTCTGGTGAAATATTATTTTTGTAGAGTGATAGGTATATTCATTATTTTAAATTCAAATTTCCAATGACATAGTGCAAAATAGGTCATTAGAGAGAGTTCAAAAAATTTTTGAAGAAATACAGCTCCCAAGTTCTTGAGTTATGATAATTTGTGGTAAAAATATTTTACTTTTGTGAAATATCTTTTGAAGTTGATTAGGTGTTGTCAGCATACTAGATGCATTTTACAGGGTTCAACCAATACGGATATTTTTCCCAAAAGGATAGAATGATGAACGCAGTTGAAAATTTTGGAGAAGTCGCACATTGTAATATCAACACTTATTCTCCACTCAAGGCTACTCAGCAACTTCCTTCCTCATCTGAAACCGAGAAAAAAAGATATACTCAAACAGAACCAAATGTTTTTAACCCAGAAAAATGGCTGTGAACAAAGTGATCGGCTTGTCATCTGCTTAAGACAAATAAATGTCTGTAGATATTTTTCAGGAAGCATTGAGAATCCCGAAATGCACGCCACTGTAAGTCAACTCAATGGCGGAAATGCTTGTGAGCTATTGTGACACACACGGTAGACATTGACGAATCAAAAAAATGAACAAAAAATAGCTACGCCAAGGTGTTCCCCTTTAATGAGATATTATTGGATGAGGTGCTTTCCATCGAATCGCCAATTGTTATCTGTAGTGCCTGTTGGTAGTGCGACTTGTTCGCCAATCAGGTGTGTAATTACAACGAGATTGTTGTCAGTAGTTTCGTCGAAGAAAATGCAGGGAAGAAAAGACCAAAGGAATGAAAAAGATATTGACCATTCAGTATGGCTGGGTTAATATCGGTTTCTATTAACGGATGTTTTTGTTGTTCGATGCATATTCCTCATTCGATAAAGGACACAAAAATGCACCAATGAACAGTGGCGTTCAAAAAAATATCCATCGTTTCAGTAATGTAGCCGAGTGCTGATGAAGATATCAGGGCAATCAGAATGTCGACACTTTCATCTAGAGGCTCAACAGATTGTTAACCTTCTGATGAGGTTGTTGGATTTTCGCTGACACAGTAAATCTGAAACACTACTAACATATATTTTGGGAAACACCGTGGAAAAAAATCTGTTTAAAATTGTTTTTCCGTTAAACAGCTGTCGCCCCTATACGAACGACAACTCTTAGAAGTTGAGAAACTTGTGCGAGCTAAGGACTAATGAGGTCTTACCTTTTAACGTGCGATTCCTAACACGGTTGCAGAATCATCCCAGCTTCAACCAGATAAATTCTCTCGAAAAATATATGGTCTAGGCGGGAATCGAACCCACGGCCTTCCGATCGTGAGTCGGGCGTACTCCCACCGCGGCCAATAAAGACTTTAATTTTCACTACATATGGCATATCCGGTTGCCAAAGTAAACATTCATCTAAAAAGTGATTGGCATCTCAAGGAAGAAAAAAATGTTTTGGCGTAACAGAAAACGTTAGATTTTATTCTAATAATTTTTAAAATCTATCGTCAGAAATTTGGGTCACACAATTATAAAGGCAGAATAGAATCATTTATAGAATATTGAATTAAATATGCCTAACTACATATGAGTAACTTCAAGGTGAAATATGTGTCACTGTGATGAGAAAATATAAATACAATGGGAAAGTTTATATTGATCTGGTAAACTCTTTGATATGGAGAGCTGTGTCTTCGAGATCAATAATAAATAATGAAATGGTAGGGGTCCCAAATTGAATTTCTGCGGTATTTCTGAGTCGGTATGTAGACTTAAAAAGACATCCTTCTTGAGACGTACAACAAATATTTCATTCTTGAGTAGCTTAACTACATTATTGGATAGTATCAACTGTGATAGTTTTCTAAGCATTTTGAAAATCTATAGTTTCTATCTAATTATTTCAACATTCTAAGATTACTTATATTCCAAACATAAAGATGATAGACATTTTCCAAAGGATACAGGAAAAAATACAGCGGATTTTTTTCACTACAGGAAGAAAAGATTTCTTTCAAAAAATAAAGACTACCACAGAACCACCTTAAGAAACGCATTGCCGAAATAATGATGTGAATGGCTGTTTATAATTTACTATCATCATTATTAAGTTATTTTCTTGTTATCACGCAGCAACGATAACTTCGACTGTAGTTTGAAGCGCAAATAATAATACTGTTGACAGGAAATGCTAACGAGAAGAATGAAGTTAAATAAAATGTACCTCTAACAAGCGTTTTTTACCACCACAGTGCTAATGATGAGCTTAACATTTTTTTGTACACTTCGGAAGGCCAGTTTCGAATTAATCTTTCGAATCTGTTGCAGTCTCTTTTGAAAGTTTCATACGTTTTTTTCCAAAGTTCAAATATATTCATCCCCAATCAACTTCTGCGAAAGATTTGCGTGTTTTATCAACGTATCATAATACCGACAAACGAAAATATTAAAATTCCTTCCATACTTTCTTTCATTCAATCAACTGAGAAAGGTTGTCCCAAGCGCATTGAATTTATTGAACAATCGTCAATGAAAATACTGGAAACGGTCTTTGGCATACCAGCGTTCAGGATGTAGATACAATTTTTCTCGATCATAAAAACAAAGTGCATACGAAAATGGTAAGCTACCACGCAAACAAACAATTAATTGCTTCGGAGTGATAGATTCAGAACCGTACTCGACAAAATATATTATAATTGTACGAATATTTTGATTGCAAGAGAAGCACGCTTTATAGAAAATTACGCAAACACTAATTGACTTTGTACTGATTATATGGAAATAACTTTCCTGGAAAGTATACAATTTTACTAAGGAAATCCGCATAATATTTTCAGTATTGCCTTTCTGCGAAATTTGACTTGGACTTCAAATTTTTTTATATCAAGGTGAAAAATAATGGATGAATAATACTAACGTGGTTGGCATAATCGGTCAAATTACTTTTTTTCCAAAAAATCCATTTATTTTATAGAACATCGGAAAATGTTATGAAAGTTTTAGACTGTATTTTTAGGAAAAAAAACAGTTACATAGGATGAATTGTACCACTATTGCAAAATAAGAATCAATGCAAATTACATTGAACTAAAAATTTTCACAATGCATTATTCCGCACAATTTTCGAAAGATACTTTGTTTTCGTTTTACTTTTGGGTGCAAACTATACCTTTTGAAAAAAAGATATTTCATAAACTAGCCAAGAATGACAGTCGTTTGCTGAGTTGAAAACTCCACAACGAATATTGTCTTGCTCTGATGGTCGAGAAGAACTACATCAGGCTCATTAGCTTGTATGAGCCTGTTTCCGACTTCAGCCCACTCTACCTGAGGAAACGAAGGTCAGGCGCTTTGATAAGCTAAGGTCTTCGATGTTGTTGAAGAAGACCTCATGCATTGGCTTGTGTTGTTGCGGAAGTGATTTACGTGGTTATCACGAGGCCCTTTTGCCCTTTGGCCCTCTTTCAGTGTCGAAAACTAAACCGAGATCCTTAGCAGCTCGGGCAGCTGTTTTTACGAGAATTGTTCCAATTTCTGCTCTCTCATAGTTGCGGACCATCATTATTATTAATATTATCTTGATGCGATACGCAAAGTTGCCGTATAGCCTCTGAAAAAATTTGTCGTAGTTGCATGCAGACCATTAAAGCTGATAAATTCGAAAAAAGCAAAATTCAAAGATCTCTACCCTTTCCCCCTTCCAAGGATTTTTCAAAGATGCCCTTATCATACAGTCATATCCACATCCAGTTTCACGGGAACGAAATTTCCGAGCCCATCACTGTACACGTCTAGTCTAGAAAGCTGAAAGAATTTGTTCCACTTATAAATAAAGTCAAACAACGATTGTGTAATGTTAATCTTGGAGAAACATGTCTACGAACGGTGTTTGCGACCGAGTTATTTATTACGCTACAACCCATAAAGCAACGGAGACAACTCTAACAATGCTTCGGGAATTAGTCGCTGACATTTCTGGAAACATTTGCCTACGTGGATATTCCACTTGTCTGACATGATCAGCATCAGGGAATTTTCTATTAAAAAATTTGGACTAATGTCGTGGGAGTTGTGAAAAATGTGGTTGTAACGTGTGACATCGACCTCAGATGTTGAATTTTGTTGTCGTTACTGAAGACTCCAAACATACACGACAAAACCATTGATCATGGATCTACCCAGAGAGAAGTAATGACAAAACATGTCTCACCAATATTATGATGAAAATATTCATCAGAACACGATGAACAGCACACATCTTTGGGAATAATTCATTTTTGAAATTAATTGATTCCTTTCTTTCTTTGGATGATTCTCACATTTGTTTGAAGATGAATAATTAGTAAGCCAAAACGTTTCTTTGCCAAAAATCAATCTTTCCTAAAAATATACTCCTATCAATTTGAATAACAGCATTTTCTGCTTTCTGATGAATTCCGAATATTATGAAAAAGGTGGATCCCTCATTTAAATTTTATGTTTGTTAAGCCCTATATTTCTGTAGTATTTTCCCAACACCAAACCGTTATTTTAACAGCTTCGATCACCAAGTGATCTTCAAGAGGAAGTTTGATCTCCCTCTTGAAGATGATCATTTAGTGATCGAAACACGTGTCGAGGTGTTGAAATAATGGTTTGGTGTTGGGAAAAAACTCCAGTAATGTTCATTATTACACCAAGGGTTCCAAACAGTGTATCACAACACCTGTATTGCTAACACCTCTATGAAATTGAAGGTTTTTATATTATGTGAATCCTTCGAACAATATATAAAGCTTTCAATTTCAGTCTTACTAAAATATCACGAAGAAATCAACTTTTTAAATTACTGACAGTTCTTCCATGACAGACCCTGAATGTGAAATAATAAGAGCAATGAGAACAAATAAATCACACTGTATAAATCACGTGTTTCACCTTCAACCAAATCCATCTATTCAGAATCATCGTACTTGTTCATGTATTCCAGAAACTTTAATTTCCAATCGAATATCTGAAAGAGCTATTCCGAAGGCGATGAAAAGAAATCATAAGGTAATCTGAACAGTATCTTAATTGTCATCTTCGCTGCAACATGAATATAAGCACTCTCTATATGTAACCTCTGCAAAAATGGTACAGAATCCGATCGAATCATCTGAGTCTGTTGAATAATAGTTTAATAGGATTAAACGATATTTCTTGATAGCGTCAGTGAGAACAGAAAGTGGAGATATTGCTCTCATGGGAAATATAAGTGTTCTTTACATAGAATGTAAGTTCAGAAAATACCGTTATAGAAAATAAATTCGGGGTTTTTTACTTTAAAAATAATACATGATTTAGTTTCCAATCTTAAGCCATTTGCTCCAAAATAATGCCCAGTATTCATTAGTCTATCCCTATTCTTCTCAAATACACGAATTAATAGAATGCACATCTTCTTTCATCTGAGAGACGCAGGGCGCAGCTACAATGCTGCGTCCTCTTATATCGTTTAGACCTCTTGTCGAACATCTTTATTTGCATCAAACTTTCGCTTTTGAAAAGCCCGCCAACCACAAGTCTGGTGAATATTTTTGCAGACAACCCTATATCATCGTGTTCACAATAAGGCAACGCTCACTTTCATAATAGATTTGTCCAATAAATGTATGTAAATTACTGGTTTATACCTGACAACCCAATAGTTAGGCTGGAAAAAATAGCAAACTAAACGTTTGCATATTCTATAAGCTTCATATTTTCTATTAGTATAAAATTTGTTCATTCAACAAATGAGTGATATTTAAAAACATTTTTGAATTTTTAGATAATCATAGTTTCATCATCGTCCCGTATACTATAATCGTGAACGGAGCGATGCAAAGTTCCAATAAACAAATCGACCCATCCGAGCAACTGGCAGAACTGCAATTAAAACCTTCGAATAAACCATGATAAAATAATTACAGCCACACTCTGAAACGGCTAGGAAAGCACGACCGTCATTTTTGTAACGTCTATTAAATTAATTATCGAAATTGGTTTTGTTCCCTTGTATTATCCCCCAGAATGCTATGTTGCCACGTAACAGATGTGAAGGGTCTCAAGTTTAACTTAAAAGAGTTATATTTCATTCTAAACTATTGAATGTTCGAGAAAAAAAAAAGAAGAATTAGGGCGAATAGTTTACTAGGTAAAATCTTTATATGAAAAAACCTTTATTTGTCAAATTATAAAACAACAATTAAAATTAATTGGCGCTCCGGGGCGACTTCGTTTATTCCAGTGGCGCATTTGCTTTTGCAGCTGAAGATCTTGATCTGCCAATGTCCTTTCTCTCATAAAACAAAATGTAGGGTGTCTCCAGAGGCTCCAATAAATTAGAGATATTGCTAGAATATTTAGTGACACGACTATCGTCAAACTTAAACCATTCCGTTTCGTCTTTCACCAAGGCGTAATAATGACCAGATTCAACGTCAGAACCACAGTGAACAATGACTGCATGAATGTTATTATAGTAGTTTGCTAGATTGAACCTTCGAAAGAGTTTGGTGCTCCCGTCAGAGGTAGAGTCTTGTTTGAAGATCATCAGTGTTATTATTAGATTAACTGGTGCCTCAGCTATACTTGTTTTCTTATAACGGTCAGTTAGTTTGGCGCATGTTTGGCAATACAGTCGATCATCACCTGTTAAAAGTTCCATTTTCAGATGATTTAACAATAAGCTTTGCACGGACTGGTACAATAAATTGGCTTCAAAAAGGTAGGTTGAATAGGGACAAATTCATATCAATGAAGACATGATTACCATATGGTAATTTGGAGATATAGACGTGAAAAGGCAAAGGTATACAGGAAATTTCTCTTAGATGGTACTTTGAAATTCTTTAGTCTTCAAAGATACTTTCCAATTGATTATACTGTTTTTTGATGAATAGTTTCATTTATATTGTTGAGTATTGTGTGGCTTTTGATATATTTTATGTATGTAGATGGCTGGTTGTTTAATTCAGGGCCAATGTATCTGACGAATTCTCGACTGTGAGTCAGTCGGTAGCTTGGTTTGTTATCATTCGTGTGTTATGCGTGTGACTGATTATAGCAATGCGCAAAAGTATTCCAGTACACTCCTGCAATATCTCCAACATAGAAACACAACTCATGATGATGTCAACCGCGGTCGTAGACGAAACGTCAAGTAGACAGCGGCCTACAAACCCAGACAATAGTTTTGAAACAGTAAAGTAGTTGTTCAGGTCGTGATAAGTTGAACAATTGTGTTTCCTTCGAGACTGTACGCCAACTGGTAACTATCTTCGGCTGCAGAGAGCGTCGCGACGTCTTCATCCGCCGTCGGCGTCGGCATGAGCACCGAGATTACGCGGCTGTTAAGTAGAGTAAGTAATTCGATTGGACGCACCAGCGGCGGTTTGTTGGCTAATTATCGGCTTGCCTCGAGCTTCTTGAGGGTTTCATTAGCCGGATGTCGGCATAAAGTTATTTTAAGTACGCTGTCCGGATGAAAGTCGTTTATTGTTACATTGTTTCGTTCATGGATATCTTCGATGTTTCGATAAATGCCCGGGAGCAGCGTTCCGAAAAATATGTAGATTTCTCGTAGAAGAACGTAGAGCTAAAGGGGGAAGAATGGAATTTTGTTTTACCTGTGATGAAAATAGTATTTCCTGAAAGCGAAAGAACTCTTATACAATACTATACAATACTTTATTTTTGCTGACACTTCTTTACAAGCATTCAAATCATCAAATACACAAGTAAAGATTGGAGTTGAAAAATATCAAGTGATAAAATATGGAATATACATGTGAAAAAAGGTGCTGAATTCCATTCTGAATTCTCTCCTACATCGTTTTTCAAGCCTCACTGACAAACATAATAGGTCCAGGGAACTATACGAACTCACATCCGTCCTTCAACAAAACGACTATCCCGTCTCCCAAATATAAAGCTCCATCCAACGACAGCAAACACAAACTACATCCCACGAGTTACCCGAGGACCAAACCAACCAGACAAAAGCTTTTCTCCCATACATCCATGGGGTTACTGATAAAGTGAGCCGAATTCTAAAGAAACATAACGTAAGGACGGTATTCACAGCCAACAATCAAATCTCCACTATGTTAAGAACACCCAAGGACACGATACGCAATGAAGCACATGGCGTATACGAAATACCATGTTCAAACTGTCCCAGAACTTATATCAGTCAGACTAATAGAAGAATTTTCAACAAAGCCTATGAACATGAACTAGCTGTTCGCAAATCAGATCCAGTATCATCTCTCTTCAAACACCACCAGGAAACAGACCACACAATAAGCTTCGAAAACACCAAGATCATTGTTACGGGGGAAAATCTTCAGGCCAGTATAATTCGGAAAGCAATCAAAATGTCCCAGGTGCCTTAACAAGCGAGGTGATTCGCAGAGACTACCACAAACATGGGGGACATTGCTGTTAAGCGAGATACCTGAAAATAACTCAGGTACCCGGTCCGGTAAACAAGATACCTGCTACAACAATATAAATAGGAGCCCCCAGCAACAGTTTGACTAGTGCGAACTTAGAGTGAAATTCAGCAAACAGAGCTAGTAACGAGACTTGGGGACAAGGGAGATTACGACCTCGTCCTCGAGTCATGTAAGTAGGTACAAATCTGCTAGTAACGATACTTGGGGACAAGGGAGATTACGACCTCGTCCTCGAGTCATGTGAGTAGGTACAAATCTAAGTAATTCTTGAAAATGGCTCCAAAGCAGGAGCCGAAACGTCGAAACGATGAAATTTACAGACGCGGTTCAACCCGGGCAACAGTATATATATATATATATATATATATATATATATTTGATATGTTTTTTTTATTTATTCGAGCTGTTAATTACTGAAAAATGTTACCCATATTCACTGATTAAAAAAGAATTTCACAGTGGCAACAGCCTTACTTCTGTTGCCACTAGAATGCAGTTTATAGTGAGAGATAAACTTGTGATTGTTTTCCTGGAACAAAATATCAGATCTGAATTTAACTAGTTACTTCCCAGATAAAACCATATTAGTATAGTCTAAAAAGCCTCCTGACTGGAATATCATTATTCCAGCAGGGCTGGGTTGGCCATCGTCCCTACTTTGATATCTTTCTAATTTTGATTACCCGTTTTTTTATGTTATGAAAATCATATATGAGCTTCAATAAAATAAATGTAAATATATATCCATTTTTTTATTGACACATCCTGCATATTTACCAATCAAAATGCTACTATTATTACATGATCTATGATAGGAATTAAATTACGGTCTACAGAAGCATAAGGAAGTAACATATAAAAACTTAAATACTATTTATTGCCAGATCAACATGTATTCTTCATTTATTTTACACATACTACCAACTTCTAAAATTTATATTGAATTCATTGGAAATTCATTGGAAATGTTTTGTTTTACCTAAATTCCATTTAATTTTTCTTCACTACCTGGGATGAAAGGTCTCAAGCTTAACACATAGATGGCGCTAGTCTTATTGCATTCACAGCTTTTTCAGTTGATACCAACCTATAAAAGAAAACAGTTGAAATTTCATGATATTTTACTCATACGTTTGTGAGTCATTGTGCTAAGAGTGACACTACTGTTGTTATTTTTAAAACAATGGATGAAAAATAATTTCGTGTTTAAATTTATCCTGCTTCTTGATGGGAAAAATGGAATTCAAGCAAATCAATGACTTGAAAAGTGTTGTAAGTCTCCGCTCCAAGGGAGTATGACTTCAAACGTGATGGTAGAGACACCGATAATGCAGAACGCAGTGGACGTTCAAATGAGGCAGTAACACCAGAAAACTTAAAACAATACACTAAATCATTTCGAATGATCGAACAGTTAAGTTGCGTGAGTTAGCTGGCATTGTGAAGGTTTCAAAGGAACGTTTTGGCTATAAATTGCATGTATATTTGACTATGAGAAAGCCCCGTTCAAAGTGGATGGCGCGCCAGCTCAATGATGACCAAAAACAAGAACATCTTGATGATTCCGAGCACTGTTTGGCTATGTTTAAACAAAACAAACAGGATTTTTGGGTCAATATGTGACTATGGATGGAACGTGGATCCATCACTGTCATCTGAGTGGCAAGCAACTTGTGAATCTCGCCCAAAGCTGCCAAAAGCACAACAAACGGCGACTTTTTCTGTTCGCAGATCTCAAAAAAATGCTGACGGGTAAGAAATTTTGCTCGAATTAAGAGGTTATTACTGAAACTGGTGCCTATTTTGAGGCAGAAGATAAATCGTTCTACAAAAGTGATATTGAAATGTTGAGGGTGGCGCCAATTTTCCTAGGCCCGAGAATTTTGAGCCCACGTGTTACGTTGGTTTCATCAGAGGTACATATTTCCTGAAATCATAATAGTAACCTCTCCTACCTGCTACTTTCACTAGTATTCAGGTACTGTAGGTACAGGTAGTGTCCAGGTAATCCACCTCATGTTCTCACCAATTTTCTACCTGCCTCTAAGCTCAGGTAGGAGCCTATATAAGACACAGGCTGAGCAGATATCTTCATTCATTGGTAACTTGTCGGTTGAAGAAGATAGAGCAGGACCAGAGACAATGGCATTTTACGGAGAGAAAAATTATAGGCGAAAAAACCTTCCATTCCCATCTCCAAGTAAGCATTAAAATAAGAGTAAATTCTTTGTTATGATCGAGTGTTGTAAATTGAGTAGCCTTT